>JAJOOO010005492.1:0-17440 GCA_029582685.1 Solanum piurae | reverse complement strand
TATATACCTGTTTTTAGTTTTGGTATAGATATCATGGTGGCCTCGACGGCCCAATTAGGACTTTTGTGCTTGTTGGCTATTTATTTATATGATCTCCTGGGAGTAGCTGTTTCTTTTATAGATCAGTTGGCAGGGGCCTTGCCGGCCGATGGCTTAATTTTAAGCCGAGATATACTTGTTTGATTTCTTGATTGCGTGTGGTTGCCATGCACTAGTAGCAAATGGTTCAGCAGGGTCGGCTCGTGCCTGAGTTTTGGCATTAGGAGCCAGTTGCGCCCTTTGAGTTTGGGGTGTGACATAAGTGATCAAACAATCCGTACAAGTGGGCGAGTTACACAAGCGTCTTTAATGTATTAAAGAATACCAACACGACAATGCAAAGTGATAAGGGGTAACCAAGGTACCAAGATAAACTTTCAGATATACCAGCAGGTAAAAAGAGTACAAGTACAAGTTTATACACAAACCTCAGTTCTTTAGCACACAAACAGTCCAACAAAATCCACGTGTCAAACCTTAG
Source organism: Solanum piurae (assembly GCA_029582685.1). NCBI lineage: Eukaryota > Viridiplantae > Streptophyta > Magnoliopsida > Solanales > Solanaceae > Solanum > Solanum piurae. Next base: position 16,920 of record JAJOOO010005492.1, on the reverse strand, counting down.
ACCAAGCAGCGTATCAAAGTCTTCAACTTGTATACAAGGATATACAACCTTAAAAAATGAATTCAATAACTTATTTACTTTCTAGCAGCTCAATAATGATGACCTCAAAAAATAGGGTTATCATCACAAGTAAGCCTAGCCTGTACAAATACGACTATGCTCCTAGAACAGTAAATTCTGGGCATCCTAGTGCCTCATGTCGCAATTAAGATTTGAAATGGCAAACGGCCAAACTGGACTGTATACTCTTCATGAATGATGCAGGTACCTCTCTTAAGGTTGCAAACAACCAAGAATCACCGCAAAATGTATTTTGGATCTAAAGATATATTCAAAACACTAATAGTTGTCCATACAGGATTCCAAACTTCAGAATCCAGACAGAACTTGTCCTATGATGTGTCCCATATTTCGAATCCATAACAACCAAATCAGAGTTTAACATAAACATAAGAGTTATACATATACGAATTACCTTTCCAAATCATATTTATTCAGAGTAAACAAAGTTCTACAGAACGAGATATGCTTAGTCTACTAAACGCTACCCAGCTCAGAAACAGGTTTTACTACTTACCAAAGAGAAGAGTGTAACTCGATTTCCAGCCAAAGGACCAAGATTTTCTCTTGTGATCTTGAAGAATAACAGGTTAGATAATGTTCTAAGGGACTTATACTTCTGCTGAGACGAATTTCCTAAGAGGAGGTGTCAAAATATAGTAACACAAGAAGTGCTTATCATATACACAGCTGTCCCAAAAAGTTGGCTGCCCAATTGCATACATATACACCTATATATATATATACTTCACCTCATTTTTAAACTATACATATTTCTAATTAAAACATTACGCAAATACCCCCATACAATACATTAAATTATGATGACAATTATTTTAAGCAAGGTTGCAAATATAACATTATTTCAAGTTCCCAAAAAAAATGAGAATAAAACATATTGTAGTAATTAAGCAGTGGGTTATCGACATGCGACTCTTGTTAGCATTTTCGGGGTGTTACAACTCTCTCCCCCTTAAAGAAATTTCATCTTGAAATTTACCTTACACTAGTCCCGGAACAAGTGCGGATACTGGGTTCTCATGTCTTCTTCTCTTTCCCACGTAGCTTCTTTTCCAGAATGGTTCCTCCAAAGTACCTTTACTAAGGGAATTCTCTTGTTTCTAAGTTGCTTTACTTCTCGAGCTTGAATTAGAATAGGTTCTTCATTAAACGTCAAGTCAAGATTAACCTCAATAGATTCAACTGGAAGAACATGAGATGGATCAGAACGATATCTTCTGAGCATAGAAACATGGAAGACATAGTGGATCTTGTCTAACTCAGGTGGGAAAGACAATTTATATGCAACTGGTCCAACCCTTTCAAGTATCTCATAAGGTCCAATAAATCGGGGACTAAGTTTTCCTTTTTGGCTAAATCTCATAATTTTTTTCCATGGAGACACCTTTAAGAATACTTTATCTCCAACTTGATATTCAACGTCACGCCTTTTAAGATCAGCGTACGACTTTTGTCTATCCGAAGAAATCTTTAGACGATCCTTGATAATTTTTACCTTGTCTTCTGTTTGTTGCACAATTTCGGGACCAACAAGTTTTCTTTCACCAACTTCACTCCAACAAAGAGGGGTCCGACACTTTCTTCCGTATAAGGCTTCATAGGGAGGCATTCCAATTTTCGATTGGTAACAGTTATTGTAAGCGAATTCTATCAAAGCCAAGTGTTTGTCCCAACTACCCTCAAAATCCATAATGCAAGCTCGAAGCATATCCTCCAAAATTTGTATCACTCTTTCCGACTGGCCATCCGTTTGAGGATGGAACAAAGTGCTAAACCTCAACTTAGTACCCAAAGCTTCCAGCAAGCTACCCCAAAATCTAGATGTAAACCTTGGGTCCCGGTCTGATACAATAGACACAGGGATCCCATGTAGTCTTACAATCTCATTAATGTATAACTCGGCTAAACGCTCAAGTGATTAATCCATTATGACTGCTAAGAAGTGACCACTCTTGGTTAGCCTGTCCATAATCACCCATATTACATCATGATTTCTCTGAGTGCGAGGAAGTCCCGAAATAAAGTCCATTGTTATTCTCTCCCATTTCCATTCCGGCATTGACAGGGGATGTAGTAAACCAACTGGGACTTGATGTTCTTCCTTTACTTGTTGACAAACCAATTATTTAGAGATGAACTCCGCAATGTCTTTCTTCATACCATTCCACCAATAATTTTCTTTGATGGTCTAGTGCATCTTTGTACCTCCAAGATGTATTGCATATGGTGAAGTATGTGCTTCATTCAATATTTCTCTCCTCAATTTGTCACCATTAGGGACACATAACCTGTTTTGATAAAATAATACACCATCCTCTGTTAATGTAAAATCAAGCTTTTTCCCATTTTGAACTTCTCTGGTCAGTTTTACAAGTTTCTCATCTATTTTTTGTGCTTCTTTCACCTGTTCAAGTAATATTGGCTTTACTTGCAAATTAGCAATAACTAAACCATTTGAATCAGGTGTAAAACAAACATTCATGGCTCTTAACTCAAGAAGCAAGGGTAAAGGACTCGAAGAAATGCTTGCGAAGGATTTTTGACTTAAGGCATCTGCAACCACATTGGCTTTACCTGGATGATAATCAATCGTGCAGTCATAATCCTTGATGAGTTCAAGCCATCTACGTTGTCGAAGGTTTAGCTCCTTCTGAGTACCCAAGTACTTTAAGCTCTTGTGATCAGTGAATATATGACATTTCTCTCCATACAAATAATGCCGCCATATTTTTAAAGCAAACACTGTAGCAGCAAGTTCAAGATCTTGAGTAGGATAATTCAATTCATGCGGTTTTAATTTCCGAGAGGCATAAGAAATTAGCTTCCCTTCTTGCATCAAAACGCATCTGAGACCATTGTGAGAAGCATCACTGTATACTACATACTCTTTCCCTTCAATTGGTAGAGTAAGTATAGGCGCTTGAGTCAACAAGGATTTGAGAGTTTCAAAGATCTCTTGACATTTGTCATCCCAAATAAACATTACTTTCTTCTGCAAGAGCTTAGTGAAAGGAGAGGTGATAATGGAAAATCCTTTCACAAATCTTCTATAGTATATCCTGCTAAGCCCAAGAAATTTCTTACCTCAGTCGGACTTTTGGGAGGTCTCCATTCAACAACTGCTTGTATTTTACTAGGATCCACCTTCACACCTTCTGTTGATACAACATGTCCCAGAAAAGCTACCTCATCAATCCCAAATTCACACTTGGAAAGTAGCTTAAAGCTCTTTCTCCTTCAAAATTTGCAAAATAATTGGAGGTGTTTATCAAGGTCTTCACTACTTCTGGAAATATAAAAATATCATCTATAAAAACAACCATAAACTAATCAAGATAAGGTTTGAATACTCGATTCATTAAATCCATAAATACCGCAGGAGCATTTGTCAATCGGAATGGCATCACCAAAAATTCATAATGACCATACCGAGTTCTAAAAGCAGTTTTAGGAATATCATTCTCTCTAACCCACAGTTGGTGATATCCAGACCTTAAATCAATTTTTAAGAATACTTTATCACCCTTAAGTTGGTCAAACAAATTATCGATCCTTGGCAGCAAAAATCTATTCTTGATTGTTATTTTGTTCAATTGTCTATAATCAATACAAAGCCTAAGAGTGCCATCTTTCTTCTTTACGAATAAAATAGGGGATCCCCATGGAGAAACACTAGGGCGAATAAAACCTTTCTCAAGTAGTTCTTGCAATTGAGCTTTCAATTCTCTTAACTCTGCTGGAGCCATTCTATAAAGGGTGATCGAAATAGGAGTAGATCCAGGAATAAGCTCGATTGGAAATTCAACCTCTCTCTCCGGGGGCAATCCCGGAAGGTTTTCTGGAAATACTTCTGGAAAATCACATACAACAGGTATGTCCTTGATATAAGGACTCTTGAATTGTGTATCAACTATGTGAACAAGGTATGTCCCACAACCTTGACGTATCAACTTTCTTGCCAAGGCCGCAAAAATAAAACTAGATGTCACTGATCTTCCACCTTGTACAATGATGTGTGAAAATGTAGGATCTTTAAAAGTCACATGCTTAGACCTACAATCTACCACCACATGATATTTATAAAGCCAATCCATCCCGATAATAATATAAAAATCCTTGAAGGGCATTTCAATCAAATCAGCAGGGAAGACAAGGTTTTGAATCACAAAGGGACAATCTTGGTAAACTTGATTACACACAACTTGATAACCCAAAGGACTTTCAACCAACACATCGTAATTAAGTCTCACAGATTTCCCATTTTCATGAGAACAAGTGATGAACAAATATAGGAATGTGTAGAACCAGGATCAAATATTGTAAACACACATCAGCCAAATAAGTGAAATTTACCGACAACCACGTCTTGTCCATCTTGCTCATCCCTCTGCCTCATAACATAAGCGCATGCAGTAACCCTTTGCCCACTAGCTTGATTAGCTCCACTTGTACCTGCTGCCTGGGTGTTGTTAGGTCTTACGCCTCTATTAGTTTAAGGAGGATTAACAGAAGGCTTATTAACTGAGCCTTCAGTTTTAAAGGAAGGAGCATTACTAGGATTCGGCCAATCTTTCACTGTATGATCAAAGCTCCCACAATTGAAACATGCACCAGAAGCTCTCCTGCAAGTTCCATAATGATTCTTTCCACATTGTGGACAAGTAGGAACACGAGGCTTGCCTTGGCTATAATTTGGAGTGCTAGCTGTAGAAAATTCGGATATGTTTTGCCTTTGTTGAGGTGGCCTGTTATCACTACCAGTTTTCTTTCACCAACTTCACTCCAACAAAGAGGGGTCCGACACTTTCTTCCGTATAAGTCTTCATAGGGAGGCATTCCAATACTCGTTTGGTAACTGTTATTGTAAGCAAATTCTATCAAAGCCAAGTGTTTGTCCCAACTACCCTCAAAATCCATAATGCAAGCTCGAAGCATATCCTCCAAAATTTGTATCACTATTTCCGACTGGCCGTCTGTTTGAGGATGGAACGAAGTGCTAAACCTCAACTTAGTACCCAAAGCTTCCTTCAAGCTACCCCAAAATCTTGATGTAAACCTTGGGTCCCGGTCTGATACAATAGACACAGGGATCCCATGTAGTCTTACAATCTCATTAATGTACAACTCAGCTAAACGCTCAAGTGATTAATCCATTATGACTGCTAAGAAGTGAGCACTCTTGGTTAACCTCTCCACAATCACCCATATTACATCATGATTTCTCTGAGTGCGAGGAAGTCCCGAAATAAAGTCCATTGTTATTCTCTCCCATTTCCATTCCGGCATCGACAAGAGCTGTAGTAAACCAACTGGGACTTGATGTTCTGCCTTTACTTGTTGACAAACCAACATTTAGAGATGAACTCCACAATATCTCTCTTCATACCATTCCACCAATAATTTTCTTTAATGGTCTGGTACATCTTTGTACCTCCAAGATGCATTGCATATGGTGAAGTATGTCGTCACACTAAAATCGAGCAGGTATCAAGAATGATCAACGCCCTACTTCAAGAAGGGTCAAAACCCAATAATCAAGAGAACCAAGAACCATATTAAAAATGGCTTCCTAATTCGTACTTAAAATAGACATCTTCCATTCTTAAGACGAAGTAAAAATCCAGAGTCAAGATGGCAAATGATCCGAACCAAGAGGCATGCCAAGAGTGACGAAGTCACAACCACAAGAAGGACAAGGTCCCAACAAAAGTGCTAAGTGATCAAACAATCCGTACAAGTGGGCGAGTTACACAAGCGTCTTTACTGTATTAAAGAATACAAACAGGACAATGCAAAGTGACAAGGGGTAACCAAGGTACCAAGATAAACTTTCATATATACCAGCAGGTAAAAAGAGTACAAGTACAAGTTTATACACAAACAGTCCAACAAAATCCACGAGTCAAACCGTAGACCAAGCAGCGTATCAAAGTCTTCAACTTGTATACAAGGATATACACCCTTAAAAAATGAATTCAATAACTTATTTACTTTCTATAAGCTCAATAATGATGATGTAAAAAAGTAGGGTTATCATCACAGGTAAGCCTAGCCTGTACAAATACGACTATGCTCCCAAAACAGTAAATTCTGGCCATCTTAGTGCCTCATGTCGCAATTAAGATTTGAAATGGCAAACGGCCAAACTGGATTGTATACTCTTCATGAATGATGCAGGTACGTCTCTTAAGGTTGCAAAAAACCAAGAATCACCGCAAAATGTATTTTGGATCCAAAGATATATTGAAAACACTAACAGTTGTCCATACAAGATTTCAAACTTCAGAATCTAGACATAACTTGTCCTATGATGCGTCCCATATTTCGAATCCATAACTACCAAATTAGAGTTTAACATAAACATAAAAGTTGTACATATACGAATTACCTTTCCAAATCTTATTTATTCACGGTAAACAAAGTTCTACAAAACGAGATATGCTTAATCTACTAAACGCTACCCAGCTCAGAAACATGTTTTACTACTTACCAAAGAGAAGAGTGTAACTCGATTTCCAGCCAAAAGGACCAAGATTTTCTCTTGTGATCTTGAAGAAAAACAGGTTAGATAATGTTGTAAGGGACTTATACTTAAGCTGAGACGAATTTCGTAATAGGAGGTGTCAAAATATAGTAACATAAGAGGTGATTATCATATACACAGCTGTCCCTAAAAGTTGGCTTCCCAAATAATAGTGTGCTGCCCAATTGCATACATATACACCTATATATATATTTATATACTTCACCTCCTTTTTAAAACTATACATATTTCTAATTAAAACATTACGCAAATATCCCCATACAATACATTAAATTATGATGACAATTATTTTAAGCAAGGTTGCAAATATAACATCATTTCAAGTTCCCAAAAAAAATGAGAATAAAACTTATTGTAGTATTTAAGTAGTGGATTATCGACATGCGACTCTTGTTAGCATTTTCGGGGTGTTACAACTCGCTCCTCCTTAAAGAAATTTCGTCTCGAAATTTACCTTACACTAGTCCCGGAACAAGTGCGGATACTGGGTTCTCATGTGTTCTTCTCTTTCCCACGTAGCTTCTTTTCCAGAATGGTTCCTCCAAAGTACCTTTACTAAGGGAATTCTCTTGTTTTTAAGTTGCTTTACTTCTCGAGCTTGAATTAGAATAAGTTCTTCGTTAAACGTCAAGTCCGGATTAACCTCAATAGATTCAACTGGAAGAACATGAGATGGATCAGAACGATATCTTCTGAGCATAGAAACATGGAAGACATTGTGGATCTTGTCTAACTCAGGTGGCAAAGTCAATTTATATGCAACTGGTCCAACCCTTTCAAGTATCTCATCAGGTCCAATAAATTAGGGACTAAGTTTTTCTTTTTGGCCAAATCTCATAATCTTTTTCCATGGAGACACCTTTAAGAATACTTTATCTCCAACTTGATATTCAATGTCACACCTTTTAAGATCAGCATACGACTTTTGTCTATCCGAAGAAATCTTTAGACGATCCTTGCTAATTTTTACCTTGTCTTCTGTTGTTTGCACAATTTCTGGACCAACAAGTTTTCTTTCACCAACTTCACTCCAACAAATAGGGGTCCGACAGTTTCTTCCGTAAAAGGCTTCATAGGGAGGCATTCCAATAATCGATTGGTAACTGTTATTGTAAGCAAATTCTATCAAAGCCAAGTGTTTGTCCCAACTACCCTCAAAATCCATAATGCAAGCTCGAAGCATATCCTCCAAAATTTGTATCACTCTTTCCGACTGGCCGTCCGTTTGAGGATGGAACAAAGTGCTAAACCTCAATTTAGTACCCAAAGTTTCCTGCAAGCTACCCCAAAATCTAGCTGTAAACCTTGGGTCCCGGTCTGATACAATAGACACAGGGATCCCATGTAGTCTTACAATCTCATTAATGTACAACTCAGCTAAACGCTCAAGTCAGTAATCCATTATGATTGCTAAGAAGGGAGTGTTCTTGGTTAACCTGTCCACAATCACCCATATTGCATCATGATTTCTCTGAGTGCGAGGAAGTCCCGAAATAAAGTCCATTGTTATTCTCTCCCATTTCCATTCCGACATCGACAGGGGCTGTAGTAAACCAACTGGGACTTGATGTTCTGCCTTTACTTGTTGACAAACCAAACATTTAGAGATGAACTCCACAATGTCTCTCTTCATACCATTCCACCAATAATTTTCTTTGATGGTCTGGTACATCTTTATACCTCCAAGATGCATTGCATATGGTGAAGTATGTGCTTCATTCAATATTTCTCTCCTCAATTTGTCACGATTAGGGACACATAACCTATTTTGATAAAATAATACACCATCCTCTGTTAATGTAAAATCAAGCTTTTCCCCATTTTGAACTTCTCTGGTAAGTTTTACAAGTTTCTCATCTAACTTTTGTGCTTGTTTCACCTGTTCAAGTAATATTGGCTTTACTTGCAAATTAGCAATAACTAAACCATTTGAATCAGGCGTAAAACAAACATTCATGGCTCTTAACTCAAGGAGCAAGGGTAAAGGACTCAAAGAAATGCTTGCGAATGATTTTTGACTTAAGGCATCTGCAACCACATTGGCTTTACCTGGATGATAATTAATCGTGCAGTCATAATCCTTGATGAGTTCAAGCCATCTACGTTGTCGAAGGTTTAGCGCCTTCTGAGTACCCAAGTAATTTAAGCTCTTGTGATCAGTGAATATATGACATTTATCTCCATACAAATAATGCCGCCATATTTTTAAAGCAAACACTATAGCAGCAAGTTCAAGATCATGAGTAGGACAATTCAATTCATGCGGTTTTAATTTCTGAGAGGCATAAGAAATTACCTTCCCTTCTTGCATCAAAACGCATCCGAGACCATTCTGAGAAGCATCACTGTATACTACATACTCTTTCCCTTCAATTGGTAGAGTAAGTATAGGCTTTGAGAGTTTCAAAGCTCTCTTGACATTTGTCATCCCAAATAAACTTTACTTTCATCTGCAAGAGCTTAGTCAAAGGAGAGGCGATAATGGAAAAGCCTTTCACAAATCTTCTGTAGTATCCTGCTAAGCCCAAGAAATTTCTTACCTCAGTCGGAATTTTGGGAGGTCTCCATTCAATAATTGCTTGTATTTTACTAGGATCCACCTTCACACCTTCTGTTGATACAACATGTCCCAGAAAAGCTACTTCATCAAGCCAAAATTCACACTTGAAAAGTTTAGCATAAAGCTCTTTCTCCCTCAAAATTTGCAAAATAATCTGGAGGTGTTTATCATGGTCTTCACTACTTCTGGAAAATATTAAAATATCATCCATAAAATCAACCACAAACTAATCAAAATAAGGTTTGAATACTCGATTCATTAGATCTATAAATACCGCAGGAGTATTTGTCAATCTGAATGGCATAAAAAAAAATTCATAATGACCATACTGAGTTTAAAAGCAGTTTTAGGAATATCATTCTCTCTAACCCGCAATTGGTGATATCCAGACCTTAAATCAATTTTTGAGAATACTTTATCACCCTTAAGTTGGTCAAACAAATCATCGATCCTTGGCAGCGGATATCTATTCTTGATTGTTATTTTGTTCAATTGTCTATAGTCAATACAAAGCCTAAGAGTGCCATCTTTCTTCTTTACGAATAAAATAGGGGCTCCCCAAGGAGAAACACTAGGTCGAATAAAACATTTCTCAAGTAGTTCTTGCAATTGAGCTTTAAATTCTCTTAACTCTGCTGGAGCCATTCTGTAAGGGGTGATCGAAAGAGGAGTAGATCCAGGAATAAGGTCGATTGGAAATTCAACCTCTCTTTTCGGGGGCAATCCCCGAAGGTTTTCTGGAAATACTTTTGGAAAATCACATACAATAGGTATGTACTCTATACAAGGACTCTTCAATTGTGTATCAACTATGTGAACAAGGTATGTCCCACAACCTTGACGCATCAACTTTCTTGCCAAGGCCGCAGAAATAAAACTAGATGTCACTGATCTTTCACTTTCTACAATGATGTGTGAAAATGTAGGATCTTTAAAAGTCACATGCTTAGACCTACAATCTACCACCACATGATATTTATAAAGCCAATCCATCCCGATAATAATATCAAAATCCTTGAAGGGCATTTCAATCAAATCAGCAGGGAAGACTAAGTTTTGAATCACAGAGGGACAATCTTGGTAAACTTGATTACACACAACTTGATAACCCAAAGGACTTTCAACCAGCACATCGTAATTAAGTCTCACAGATTTCCCATTTTCAGGAAGAACAAGTGAGGAAAAAATATAGGAATGTGTAGAACCATGATCAAATAATATAAACACACATAAGCAAAATAAGTGAAATTTACCGACAACCACGTCTTGTCCATCTTGATCATCCCTCTGCCTCATAGCATAAGCATGTGCAGTAGCCCCTTGCCCACTAGCTTGATTAGCTCTAGTTGTACCTGCTACCTCGGTGTTTTTAGGTCTTACACCTCTATTAGTTTAAGGAGGATTAACAGAAGGCTTATGAACTGAGCCTTCAGTTTTAAAGGAACGAGCATTACTAGGATTGTGACAATCTTTCACTTTATGATCAAAGCTCCCACAATTGAAACATGCACCAGAAGCTCTCTTGCAAGTGCCATAATGATTCTTTCCACATTGTGGACAAGTAGGTGCACGAGGCTTGCCTTGGCTATAATTTGGAGTGCTAGCTCTAGAAAATTCTGATATGTTTTGCCTTTGTTGAGGTGGCCTGTTATCACTACCAGCCTTAGAATTATCAAACCTTCCCCTTTTGGATGGACCCCAAAATCTGGTCTAGGCTTTCAGAATCTGTTTTCATTTCTACTAGCTTCTTCTTTATCAAGTCGTTCCCAAGTAAAAGCAGCAGACACTAACTTACAAAATTTATCATGTTGCAGGATCGCCACATTCTTTCTAATGGAATCATTTAAACCATCTTCAAATTTCCTGCACTTGTCTTTTTCCTCTTTTATAATACCACCAGCGTAGCGAGAGAGGCTTAGAAACTTCTGTTCGTATTCAGCAATATACATGCCTCGTTGCCTTAGATTCAAAAACTCCTTTTTCTTTGCATCACAATAAGCAGGTGGGACATACTTCATACGAAATTCCTTAAGAAAATCATCCCAAGTAAGAACATAAGGTTTTACCTTGGCATTCGGAACACTTACCCACCAATCATAAGCATCATTTTGTAACAGTGAAATAACATACTTAAATTTGGCAACATATGAACAATCCAACTGTTCAAATACCCTCTCCATACGATAAAGCCATTGTTCAGCATCTGTGGGATCAACAGTGCCTTCAAACTCCACTCCACCCATTTTCCTCATTTTCTCAAAGTATATCCTGTGGGGATCATGCATCGATTCAGCCATATGGTGGAAGAATTCAGCCATTTGTTCAAAATGAGGATTCATGGTTTGAGTACCATGACTCATGTGAGGATGTGGACCAGCTCTTACACCCTGATGGTTTCCCACTTCAGAACCACTAGTGTGGGGAACATACTGATTCGAGATATGTTCTCCAACCCCTTCCAATGCATGAGGTTGTGAAACAGAGGCACCCGAACCTTGATGAGCAGCTTCCGTATGTCGGTCAGAAGAAGTGGCCATAACTTAATTCCTTCAAAATGGAAGATCACAATACATTAGGAATGTGTACTAGATGCATATGCACTCTACATGAGATGCATATGCACTCTACATGCGATGCAATTATCATAAACCATATCTGGAAACAAATAATCTAAATAGAACCCTTTCGAAAGCAAACAACTATATTAGTAATTCACAAAAAGTCTTAGAACCACAAACCTAGGCTCTGATACCAACACTTGTAGCGACCCTTTCAATACGATAGCACTACTTAAACAAGAAATGTATTTAAGTACTTGCGACATTCAAAACCGATTAATGAGGGCATACTGATTTTAATCTAGTTGAGGGATTAGATTCATAACGAACTGCAATAAAAAAAAATTAAGCAAATAACCGACCAGATCTTCATGCATATATTAACCTCATACTCGAGGGTGAAATAACAAGAATATTACAAGCTTCCGAGTACCGAAATCAGCCGGATCATGCTTCACACAACTTTCAAGACATATAGCAAACTAGTATATTACAAGGCTTGGGTTTACACACCCCAAAAAGATAAAAGCATATAACCATACTTATATTACAACCCATGGTGACATGACCAAATCAGCCCTCAAAATCTCTTGTAAATATACAACACAAAGATCATGTACAAGTCCCAAGGTCATACAAAATATATATGCTTATATGCAAATGTGATCTTCCTTAAGGCTTTCAAAATCTCCATCATCAATGGCCAGCTTCAAGCATCATCGTGAACCGCCCCTACGATAGAAACAACTGTCGCTAAGCATATAACTTAGTGGTGTAAAAACTATAGGTTTGGAGCCCTCAAATTCGACAAGTTGTCATTCTCAAGTCAAGGGCCACACGATCGAAACAAAATTCGGTAAATCAAGTAAACAATAAACAAGGAGTATCAAGTTCAATATATAAAGGTCTAAATGTCAAGAATGCTCATAGCACAACTTTTCAAGAATTTCAATAACAAGGCTCACCCAATATATACATCATGTCGTCACACTAAACACGAGCAGGTATCAAGAATGATCAACGCCCTACTTCAAGAAGGGTCAAAACCCAATAATCAAGAGAACCAAGAACCATATTAAAAATGGCTTCCTAGTTCGTACTTAAAATAGACATCTTCCATTCTTAAGATGAACTAAAATTCCAGAGTCAAGATGGCAAATGATTCGAACCAAGAGGCATGCAAATAGTGATGAAGTCACACCCACAAAAATAACAAGGTCCCAACAAGAGTGCTAAGTGATCAAACAATCCGTACAAGTGGGCGAGTTACACAAGCGTCTTTAATGTATTAAAGAATACCAACACGACAATGCAAAGTGACAAGGGGTAGCCAAGGTACCAAGATAAACTTTCAGATATACCAGCAGGTAAAAAGAGTACAAGTACAAGTTTATACACAAACCTCAGTTCTTTACCACACAAACAGTCCAACAAAATACACGACTCAAACTGTAGACCAAGCAGCGTATCAAAGTCTTCAACTTGTATACAAGGATATACAACCTTAAAATATGAATTCAATAACTTATTTACTTTCTAGCAGCTCAATAATGATGACGTAAAAAAATAGGATTATCATCACAAGTAAGCCTAGCCTGTAAAAATACGACTATGCTCCCAAAACAGTAAATTCTGGCCATCCTAGTGCCTCATGTCGCAATTAAGATTTGAAATTGCAAACGGCCAAACTGGACTGTATAATCTTCATGAATGATGCATATAGCTCTCTTAAAGTTGCAAACAACCAAGAATTACCGCAAAATGTATTTTGGATCTAAAGATATATTCAAAACACTAACAGTTGTCCATACAGGATTTCAAACTTCAGAATCTAGACAAAACTTGTCCTATGATGCGTCCCATATTTCGAATCCATAACAACAAAATTAGAGTTTAACATAAACATAAGAGTTGTACATACACAAATTAACTTTCCAAATCATATTTATTCACAGTAAAAAAATTTCTACATAAAGAGATATGCTTAATCTACTAAACGCTACCCAGCTCAGAAACATGTTTTACTACTTACCAACGAGAAGAGTGTAACTCGATTTCCAGCCAAAAGGACCAATATTTTATCTTGTGATCTTGAAGAACAACAGGTTAGATAATGTTCTAAGGGACTTATACTTCAGCTGAGACGAATTTACTAAGAGGAGGTGTTAAAATATAGTAACACAAGAGGTGCTTATCATATACACAGTTGTCCCTAAAAGTTGGCTGCCCAAATAATAGTGTGATGCCCAATTGCATACATATATACCTATATATATATATATATATACTTCACCTCCTTTTTAAAACTATACATATTTCTAATTAAAACATTAGGCAAATACCCCCATACAATACATTAAATTATGATGACAATTATTTTAAGCAAGGTTGCAAACATAACATTATTTCAAGCAAACACTATAGCAGCAAGTTCAAGATCATGAGTAGGATAATTCAATTCATGCGGTTTTAATTTCCGAGAGGCATAAGAAATTACCTTCCCTTCTTGCATCAAAACGCATCCAACACCATTGTGAGAAGCATCACTGTATACTACACTCTTTCCCTTCAATTGGTAGAGTAAGTATAGGCACGCGCTTGAATCAACAAGGATTTGAGAGTTTCAAAGCTCTCTTGACATTTGTCATCCTAAATAAACTTTACTTCCTTCTGCAAGAGCTTAGTCAAAGGAGAGGCGATAATGGAAAAACCTTCCACAAATCTTCTGTAGTATCCTGCTAAGCCCAAGAAACTTCTTACCTCAGTCGGACTTTTGGGAGGTCTCCATTCAACATCTGCTTGTATTTTACTAGGATCCACCTTCACACCTTCTGTTGATACAACATGTCCCAGAAAAGCTACTTCATCAAGACAAAATTCACACTTTGAAAGTTTAGCATAAAGCTCTTTCTCTCTCAAAATTTGCAAAATAATCCAAAGGTGTTTATCATGGTCTTCACTACTTCTGGAAAATATTAAAATATCATCTATAAAAACAACCACAAACTGATCAAGATAAGGTTTGAATACTCTATTCATTAGATCCATAAATACCACAGGAGCATTTGTCAATCCGAATGGCATCACAAAAAAATCATAATGACCATACCGAGTTCTAAAGCAGTTTTAGGAATATCATTCTCTCTAACCCGCAGTTGGTGATATCCAGACCTTAGATCAATTTTTGAGAATACTTTAGCACCCTTAAGTTGGTCAACAAATCATCGATCCTTGGGAGCGGATATCTATTCTTGATTGTTATTTTGTTCAATTGTCTATAGTCAATACAAAGCCTAAGAATACCATCTTTCTTCTTTACGAATAACATAGGGCTCCCCAAGGAGATACACTAGGTCGAATAAAACCTTTATCAAGTAGTTCTTGCAATTGAGCTTTCAATTCGTTTAACTCTGCTGGAGCCATTCTATAAGGGGTGATCGAAATAGGAGTAGATCCAGGAATAAGCTATATTGGAAATTCAACCTCTCTTTCTGGGGGCAATCCCGAAAGATTTTCTAGAAATACTTTTGGAAAATCACATACAACATGTATCTCCTTGATACAAGGATTCTTCAATTGTGTATCAACTATGTGAACCAGGTATGTCCACAACCTTGCCGCATCAACTTTCTTGCCAAGGCCGCAGAAATAAAACTAGATGTCACGGATCTTTCACCTTGTATAATGATGTGTGAAAATGTAGGATCTTTAAAAGTCACATGCTTAGACCTACAATCTACCACCGCGTGATATATATAAAGCCAATCCATCCCGATAATAATATCAAAATTCTTGAAGGGCATTTCAATCAAATCAGCAGGGAAGACTAGGTTTTGAATCATAAAGGGACAATCTTGGTAAACTTGATTACACACAACTTGATAACCCAAAGGACTTTCAACCAGCACATCGTAATTAAGTCTCACAGATTTCACATTTTCAGGAAGAACAAGTGATGAACAAATATAGGAATGTGTAGAACCAGGATCAAATAATGCAAACACACATAAGCCAAATAAGTGAAATTTACCGACAACCACATCTTGTCCATCTTGATCATCCCTCTACCTTATAGCATAAGCGCGTGCAGTAGCCCTTTGCCCACTAGCTTGATTAGCTCAACTTGTACGTGCTGCCTGGGTGTTTTTAGGTCTTACACCTCTATTAGTTTAAGGAGGATTAACAGAAGGCTTATGAACTGAGCCTTCAGTTTTAAAGGAAGGAGCATTACTAGGATTAGGACAATCTTTCACTTTATGATCAAAGCTCCAACAATTGAAACATGCACCAGAAGATCTCCTGCAAGTGCCATAATGATTCTTTCCACATTGTGGACAAGTAGGAACACGAGGCTTGCCTTGGCCTTAATTTGGAGTCCTAGCTCTAGAAAATTCTGATCTGTTTTGCCTTTGTTGAGGTGGCCTGTTATCACTACCAGCCTAAGAATTATCAAACCTTCCCATTTTGGATGGACCCCCAAAATCTGTTTTCATTTCTACTAGTTTCTTCTTTATCAAGTCATTCCCAAGTAAAAGCAGCAGACACTAACTTACAAAATTTCTCATGTTGCAGGATCGCCAGATTTTTTCTAATGGAATCATTTATACCATCTTCAAATTTCCTGCACTTGTCTTTTTCCTCTCTAATAATACCACCAGCATAGCGAGAGAGCCTTAGAAACTTCTGTTCGTATTCAGCAACAGACATGCCTCGTTGCCTTAGATTCAAAAACTCTTTTTTCTCTGCATCACAATAAGCAGGTGGGACATACTTCATACGAAATTCCTTGAGAAAATCATCCCAAGTAAGAACAGAAGGTTTTACCTTGGCATTCGGAACACTTACCCACCAATCATAAGCATCCTTTTGTAAAAGTGAAATAGCATACTTAAATTTGGCAACATATGAACACTCCAACTGCTCAAATACCCTCTCCATACGATCAAGCCATTGTTCAGCATCTGTGGGATCAACAGTGCCTTCAAACTCCACTCCACCCATTTTCCTCATTTTCTCAAAGTATTTCCTGTGGGAATCATGCATCGATTCAGCCATATGGTGGAAGAATTCAGCCATTTGTTCAAAATGAGGATTCATGGTTTGAGTACCATGACTCATGTGAGGATGTGGACCAGCTCTTACACCCTGATGGTTTCCCACTTCAGAACCACTAGTGT
>JAJOOO010005491.1:0-17828 GCA_029582685.1 Solanum piurae | reverse complement strand
TATAAAGATCACCTTGGAACTTTAAAACACTTTTAACTATTGCCATAATTTATATTGCTATTGTAGTGTAATTTTTCTGAGCATCGTTCCATTTGCCAAAATAGAACTGATTAATATAATGGCGTTTGTTATCCGGAAAGTATTGGGTCAGGATACCTCCATATCCTATGTCAGAAGCGTCTGTCTCAATAGTTTTTTCCCAATTTGGGTTGGCCAAAGTAAGACAAGAAAGGTTTTTAACCTTTGTTTTAATCTTTTTAACTGCTTCAGTATGTTTATTAGACCAAGCTTTAGGATTATTTTTTAGCCTGTCATATAGAATAGCAGTATCCTAGGCTAAATCCTTTATAAAAGGAGCAACATAGTTAAGCCTACCAAGAAATCTCTATAACTGAGTTTTATTGGTCAGAATATCAGGGAATTTGGACGCAAATTCAATACTTCTATTAATAGAGCTAATGTTACCTCTTTCAATATTATGACCCAAGAATCTAGCATTTATTTGAAACAAAGCCATTTTAGGGCTAGATATTACTAAGTCGTTTTGGATGATAATTTTTTAAAACAGATCAAGGTGTTTAAAATGAGTTACCACATTTTTGGAAAATCCAAGAATATCATCTAAATAAACTATTATGAAATTACTGCATGGTGTGAAAATATCATTCATGATCTTTTGGAATTCAGAAGGAGTGTTTTTTAAGTCAAATGGCATAACGTTTCATTCATATTATCCCATAGGGACATTAAAAGTTGTTTTGTATCTGTCTGACTCAACTATCTGAATCTGCCAATAATCTGATTTTAAATCAAATTTGGAAAATATAATGGCATCATAAACTCTATCCAATAAATCTTTCTTATTGGGGATAGGGTACCTAATTCATTTTAAGGCTTTATTGAGAGGTTTATAATTAATTACCAACCTGGGCGCACCTCTTTCTTGTTCAGCATGTTTATTAACATAAAAGACTGTACAAGACCATGGAGATTTAGAATGCCTTGTAAGGCCTTTTTGAAGCAAGGAGTCAATTTCTTTTTTGCATAATTATAGATAATCAGAATTCATCTGGCAAGGTCTTGCTTTTGAAGGAATATTATTCTCTGTAAAATTATCCTCATATGAAAGGCTAACAAGATGCTTCTATCTATTCCAAAAAGCATTTGGATGATCCCCACAAATATGAATGGAGAACTAATTTTTTTAAATAACAACCTTATCAGGTAATTTAGGATTTTGAAAAATATTATCAATCTCCATGCTATTAATTTCTCCTTTTTTGAAACTGACTTGATTATTTTTTAAAACAAATTTTGAAGATAATTCATTAATCATTCTTGTAAAGGGTTTTGTAATAAACTCTAATGTAAAAGGTTTTCATTGCAATAAGTAAGGGAGAAAATATCATTTATAAAAGGAACTGCCAAAATAATTTGGTTAGTAATATCTTTTACTAAGACAAAACTTTGAGGAATACAATTTTTCCCTTCATATGAAAGCTTTGGGTAACTTATATTCAATACCCATTTTACTACCATTTACTGATCTAAAGGCTAAATGAATTTTCCATATGGACTTATTAAAGGGCTTAATAACAATGAGAACCATGCTCCATAACCAAGGATCTAAGGCTTAAGAACCATGCTCCATAACCTCTGGATGGATGGTCTGATAATAGCGAGACCATAAGAACCATGCTCCAAAATCTTAATGCCTCAGATCCTTGGATCTTATACCAAAGTTTCAACGGATCGTTTAGTTTTACTCAAGGTGCCTTTAAAAGTATAAACAATCCCGACAAGATTAATGAAAACTTCTACTATTCGGGTCCACCCTAACGTCCTCATGGCTAACGGGTAATCCAACGGACTTATTGGACAGCCTTTCAAGAATTTGCCTAGATCATTTTAACTTAACCTTAGTATAACTGTTCAATATGTTTCAACAATAGACATAATCGCCATTTTTTATAGTAACTTAGTATGTTATAGTTCAAAAAAAATAATCTAGCCTATCATTTAGGTTGAGTACATAAAGAAAGACTCAAAATTAAATTAGTACCTGGAGTAGAACTCCACTTAGGATAATTGCTGAAGTACACACCAAACTGATAGCTTTTATTATTAAACAAACTCAAAAATTTATAGAAGAGAGTAGTACATTTTTTTTTGTAATTATAATCTATAAGAAGAGTAATCTTATTAAAAAACTTTTGGAAAGTGATAGCTTTCAAGCTTTGTAAAAAATCTTCTTTATTATTACCGAAATTAAGGGTTTTAAGAAAATCAAGATCTTTACTTTCTCCTTCATAAGAAGATGATTATGAGCTATTACCCAGATCCTTAAAACTTTTTATATTATGAAGTCTATTTTCTATAGTGACATTCTTTTCTGTAAATTAAGAAGCTTTCATTGATCTTGCCAAGATTGTTTATACTTGTAAAGGCACCTTGATTAAAACAGAACGATCCGTTGAAACTTTGATTCTCAACCTATAAAGAGATCTGTAAATTAGGATAATCATTAGAATAAACTGGTCCATAAGCCAGACTAGTCTATATAGTGCCTATAAGGGATTTCTTCCAATTTTGGTTTCTACCATCTCTTCAAGCTGCTATAAAGCTTTCTGGTAGACCTCTTAAGGTAAGGGGCTTAAATGCCACATGAACCAAACCAATATACATAAATCTATAAATTTTCCTATAAGGGGCCAAATCATTTTCAGATAATAATCTAAAAGTTTGATGATCATTATCAATAGTGAGAGTTTCCTCAGTGGTTTTAACCACTTGTTTGAGGCCAAGTTTCTCAAACGTTCCAATCTAGTATATAATTCTGGGAGGTATCTTAGGAATAGTCTACTTATTAAGTAGATCTAGATGTTGAGGTATATCATATTCTTCTTTCCTACTATTTTTAACAATAGATCCTCTTTATAATATTCATAAGTAAAGTTGTGTTGAACTATACGACCTATAGCTACTAAAACTCCATGGCTATGATACCAAAGTTTCAACGGATTGTTCAGTTTTACTCAAGGTGCATTTACAAGTATAAACAATCTGGACAAGATTAGTGAAAGCTTCTACTATCAGGGTCCGCCCTAACGCCCTCATGGCTAACGGGTAATCCAACAGCCTTATTCAACAGCCTTTCAAGAATCTGCCTGGATCATATTAACTTAACCTTAGTATAACTGTTCAATATGTTTTAACAATAGACATAATCGTCATTTCTTATAGTAACTTAATATGTTATATTTCAACACAAATAGTCTAGCCTATCATTTAGGATTAGTACATAAAGAAAAACTCTAAATTAAATTAGTACCTGGAGCAGAACTCCACTCAGGATAATTGTTGAAGTACACACCAAATCGAAAAATGATTGTAAGGGAGTAAAAATAGATTTAGTAACTTCCCCAGTACTTAATAAAAAATCTTCTTTATTATTACCGAAATTAAGGGTTTTAAGAAAGTCAAGATCTTTACTTTCTCCATTATATCCTTCCAGAGCAAAAAGTGGCAGTAAAATATAATTACTGGGACTATATGGATAACTTTAATAGAGCTTTATTGTATGAAAAGGCTAATAAAAATCATTCATGGTTTATAAAAATATGCTCTCATGTTTTTAACCAGCCTATTCCAAATTGGTTTTGCCAATGGTGGACCTTATATGGTCCCTCAGTAAAAATATTACCAGAACCTTACAAAGGTTTATATTCTGAATGGGTGGATATCTCCCCTAAACTCATAAGTTTAGAAAAAGATAATATATTCTTTGAAGGAATGTCCTTAATGTACTTTTTTATAGAATTCTCAATCCCTTGGATCATGAAATGGTCTGTAGAGGTTAATAGTACCCCTGAAGGATTCCTATGTTTACAGAGAACTTTTAATACAACATTTTGGAACAAATTAATACAAAAAGTCCTCGAAGGAAAAATCCATGGTCAAGAAATTATAGATTTAATATATACAACAATGGATAAACATCAAAATACATAAAGATCAAAACAATAATATCAAGGACTCTTTATGCAAAATTCTATTAAATTCTGATTTAAGAAAATTAGAAACAGAATACAATAGCAGTGAGGAATCCTTTACAAGCGAAGATCTAAAAGCTCTTGACCAGGAAGATTATATGTCATCAGATGATGAATGCTTGCCTTGTCAACAAGGGTTAAATTGTAAAAATGAGGGGGAAGAAGATGATCTTTATAAGATTTATTCCCAGTTGAAGGAATTGAGCATCAATGTCATTGATAATGATAAAGTCATAGAGCTTTTACAAATTGTTAAAGATCCAGAAATAAGAGCCCAGATTATTGATAAGATATGTTATTCTTCCACTTCTCAAAATCATACCACAGAAGAAGTCCCTACCAAAGAAGGTTCGTACACCATGACTGATGTCAAAAATATCCTATTAGAAAGAAGGAAACTTATAAGTTCTCCTACGATAATTAGTTATCTAAAGCAAGAGATTAATAACTCAAAGATGACATTCATCATTTAAAAGAAAAGAATGTCACTATAGAAAATAAACCTCATAATATCGAAAGTATGGTACGCCCTGTGGGACACGAACCCACAATCCCTTGATTAGAAGTCAAGTGCCTTTTAACTAAGGAAGATGGTCTGATAATAGCGAGGCATTAAGATTTTGGAGCATGGTTCTTATGGTCTCTCTATTATCAGGCGCTCCAAAATCTTAGCAGGGTTATGGAGTTGCCAGAGTGTAATAGCACTCACTGGAAATCTATGTTTATAGATGGTTTACCAGCTCTATTTGCTTAAAGAGTTAGAAAGACTCTTAAGGGAGATAGTTATAGTATTAACTATGACTATTACACCTATGGAAAACTCATAAGTGCTTGCATACAAGAAGGATTTTCTTTATGCAATGAAATCAAGTTGAATCAACAAATTAAAAGGCATAGTCTTAATGAAAGACAACAGTTAGGAGAATTCTGTGAACAATTTGCTTTAAATATTCCTAGAGCAACTTCCAAAGATAAGAAGCATTCTTCTAAGAACAGATCTTCCAAAAAGGATTATAAAGCATGGAAGAAAAGAAGAATGGAAAAGAAAGAAAGAAAAGCTGAACCTTATAGGGGAAAAAGGAGATCTAATAAACAAAAATTTAGCAAATCAAATACTTGCCACAAATGTGGTAGATTTGGTCATTATGCTAGAGATTGTAGAGGCAAGGAAAAAATCAAAAGCCTTGACATATATAATAATATCAAGGACTCTCTATGCAAATTTCTATTAAATTCTGATTTAGGAAAATCAGAAACAGAATACAGCAGCAGTTAGGAATCCTCTACAAGCGAAGATCTAAAAGCTCTTCACCAGGAAGATTATATGTCATCATGAATGCTTGCCTTGTCAACAAGGGATAAATTTCGAATATGAGGGGGAAGAAGATGATCTTTATAAGATTTATTCCCAGTTCAAGGAATTGACCATCAATGTCATTGATAATGATAAAGTCATAGAGCTCTTACAAATTGTTAAAGATCTGGAAATAAGAGCCCAAATTATTGATAAGATCAGTTATTTTTCCACTTTTCAAAATCATACCACAGAAGAAGTCCCTACCAAAGAAGGTTCGTACACCATGGCTGCTGTCAAGAATCTCTTATTAGAAAGAAGGAAACTTATAAGTTCTCCTACGACAATCGGTGATATAAAGCAAGACATTAATAATTTCAAAGATGACATTCATCGTTTAAAAGAAAAGAATGTCACTATAGAAAATAGACTTCATAATATCGAAAGTAATAGCTTAGAATCATCTTCTTATGAAGGAGAAAGTAAAGATCTTGAATTTCTTAAGACCCTTAATTTCGATAATATTAAAGAAGATAACATAGAAGTATTTGATCAAAATTGTAAAAAATAAGTTATACTTCTTCTGGAACAAAGTGATTTGCGATGGAAAAATGGTGTAGCCCAACCAAAAAATAAAATTAATAACGAGGTTTCAGAAGTTGAACAGTTTAATGATGGAATTGTTAAAATTAAATTTTATGATCCTATAGCTATGCATAGTAGAATAGATAATCATAGCATGTCATCCAAACTATCTAGATCTAACACTTCTTATATCTCTCCTATTGATTATATTGTTCAGACTCACTCATGAGCATCTACTTCTCATATTAGAGAAAATTATAAATGTGACAATATTAAGATTGAAAGGGATAATATTGCTAGACCTATGCCCAGGCCGACTTAGATATAACTGAGTCTGAAATAAATTTTCCAGATGGATTTATTAAGACCACTTGTAGAAGCAATATTTGTTGCTATCAATCTTTGGTTTCCCACTTGAGCGAGGATATTACCTCTTCCTGTTCCTGCTTTTCCTCTTCCCCTCCTTGAGGGTGGAGGCCGTGAAGGTCTCATCCTGGCATTAAGATGCAAAACAAAGATTAGTTTAGGTATTTTCTTGTAAAAAAATCAGGTAAACTATTATCTGAACCCTTTTTATAATGGATATCGAAATCAAATGGAGTTAATAAAGCCTGCCATCTTGCAAACATTTGTTTTGAAACATTATGCTTACAATATTTATTAAACATGAATTTAGCTTCTTGGCAGTCAGTTTTTATTAAAAACTTCTGGTTATAAAGATCACCTTGGAACTTTAAAACACTTTTAACTATTGCCAGAATTTATATTGCTATTGTAGTGTAATTTTTCTGAGCATCGTTCCATTTACCAGAATAGAACTGATTAATATAATGGCGTTTGTTATCCAGAAAGTATTGGGTCAGGATACCTCCATATCCTATGTCAGAAGCGTCTGTCTCAACCATTTTTTCCCAATTTGGGCTGGCCAAAGTAAGACAAAGAAGGTTTTTAACCTTTGTTTTTATCTT
Organism: Solanum piurae; assembly: GCA_029582685.1. Lineage (NCBI taxonomy): Eukaryota > Viridiplantae > Streptophyta > Magnoliopsida > Solanales > Solanaceae > Solanum > Solanum piurae. Next base: position 10,929 of record JAJOOO010005491.1, on the reverse strand, counting down.
TTTAACCGCTTCAGTATGTTTATAAGACCAAGATTTAGGGTTATTTTTTAGCATGTCATATAGAATAGCAATATCCTTGGCTAAATCCTTTATAAAAGTAGAAACATAGTTAAGACTACCAAGGAATCTCTGTAACTGAGTTTTATTGGTCAGAATATCAGGGAATTTGGACGCAAATTCAATACTTCTATTAATAGGGCTAATGTTACCTCTTTCAATATTATGACCCAAGAATCTAACATTTATTTGAAACAAAGCCATTTTAGGGCTAGATATTACTAAGCCGTTTTGGATAATAATTTTTTTAAACAGATCAAGGTGTTTAAAATAAGCTTCCACATTTTTGGAAAATAAAAGAATATCATATATATAAACTATTATGAAATTACTGTAAGGTATGAAAATATCATTCATGATCTTTTGGAATTTAGAAAGAGCGTTTTTTAAGCCAAATTGCATAACGTTCCATTCATACTGTCCCATTGGGATATTAAAAGTTGTTTTGTATCTATTTTACTCATCTATCTGAATCTTCCAATAACCTGATTTTAAATTAAATTTGGAAAATATCATGGCATCATAAACTCTATCCAATAAATCTTTCTTACTGGGGATAGGGTACCTAATATATTTTAAGGATTTATTAAGAGGTTTATAATTAATTGCCAACCATGGCACACCTCTTTCTTGTTCAGCATGTTTATTAACATAAAAGGATGTACAAGACCACGGAAATTTAGAATGCCTTATAAGGCCTTTTTGAAGCACAGAGTCAATTTCTTTTTTGCATAATTCCAGATAATCAGAATTCATCTGGCAAGGTCTTTGATTTTGTAGTAATATTATCCTCTATAAAATTATTCTCATATGAAAGGCTAACAACATGCTTCTTTCTATTCCAGAAAGCATTTGGATGATCCCCACAAATATGAATGGAGAACTGATTTTTTAAAATTGCAACCTTATCCTGTAATTTAGGATTTTGAAGAATATTATCAATCTCCATGCTATTAATTTCTCCTTTTATGAAACTGACTTGATTATTTTTTAAAACCAATTTTGAAGATAATTCGTTAATCATTCTTGTAAAAGGTTTTGTAATAAACTCTAATATAAAAGGTTTTTCATTCCAAGTTCCAATGATTTTTTTATTATCTCAATAAGTAAGGGGAATAATATCATTTATAAAAGGAACTCCCAAAATAATTTGGTTAGTAATATCTTTTACTAAGACAAAACTTTGAGGAATACAATTTTTTCCCTTGCATAAGAAAGCTTTGGGTAACTTATATTCAATACCCATTTTACTACCATTTGTTGATCTGAGGCTAAATGAATTTTCCAGATGTACTTATTAAGAGTCTTAAGAACCATGAGAACCATACTCTATAACCAAGGATCTGAGGCTTAAGAACCATGGGAACAATGCTCCATAACCTCTGGATGGATGGTCTGATAATAGCGAGACCATAAGAACCATGCTCCAAAATCTTAATGCCTTAGATCCTTGGCTTTGATACTAAAGTTTCAACGGATCGTTCAGTTTTACTCAAGGTGCCTTTACAAGTATAAATAATCCTGGCAAGATTAATGAAACCTTCTACTATTCGGGTCCGCCCTAACGCCCTCATGGCTAACGGGTAATCCAACGGACTTATTCGACAGCCTTTCAAGAATCTGCCAGGATCATTTTAACTTAAACTTAGTATAATTGTTCAATATGTTCTAACAATAGACATAATCATCATTTCTTATAGTAACTTAGTATGTTATAGTTCAACACAAATAGTCTAGCCTATCATTTAGGCTGAGTACATAAAGAAAAACTCAAAATAAAATTAGTACCTGGAGTAGAACTCCACTCAGGATAATTGTTGAAGTACACACCAAACGGAAAGCTTTTATTATTAAACAAACTCAAAAATTTATAGAAGATAGTAGTACAAGACTAGAGAGAGAGAAATAGAAAGAGAGGGGGTTCTAAGACCTGCCTCACTAAAGAAAATCTCCTCTCCTTATATAGAGGTCGGGAATTCTAAAACGATAAGATAACATGGCCTACACAATTTACAAAGGCCAATAAGAAAAGGATAAGACCGACAAAGAGATGTGGTCTTTCCATTTAGAAGATGTTGCCTACACCTATTATCATGGCTTTCTTTATTAAAGTTTTTGACGTATTACCCCAATTATTTTATTTGTGGGGCCTTCTTTATCTTACACCTTTCCTTTTCTTTTGTCTTTGCAGGCGCTTAGGATTATTTTTTAGCCTGTCATATAGAATAGCAGTATCCTTGGCTAAATCCTTTACAAAAGGAGCAACATAGTTAAAATAACCAAGAAATCTCTGTAATTGAGTTTTATTGGTCAGAATATCAGGGAATTTGGACGCAAATTCAATACTTCTATTAATAGGGCTAATGTTACCTCTTTAAATATTATGACCAGAGAATCTAACATTTATTTGAAACAAAACCATTTTAGGGCTAGATATTACTAAGCCGTTTTGGATAAAAAAAAATTAAACAGATCAAGGTGTTTAAAATGAGTTTCCACATTTTTGGAAAATACAATAATATCATCTATATAAACTATTATGAAATTACTGTAAGGTATGAAAATATCATTCATGATCTTTTGGAATTTAGAATGAGCGTTTTTTAAACCAAATTGCATAACGTTCCATTCATACTGTCCCATTGGGATATTAAAAGTTGTTTTGTATCTGTCTGACTCAGCTATCTGAATCTGCCAATAACTTGATTTTAAATCAAATTTGGAAAATATCATGGCATCATAAACTCTATCCAATAAATCTTTCTTACAGGGGATAGGGTACCTAATCTATTTTAAGGCTTTATTAAGAAGTTTATAATTAATTACCAACCATGGCTCACCTCTTTCTTGTTCAGCATGTTTATTATCATAAAAGGATGTACAAGACCACGGAGATTTAGAATGCCTTATAAGGCCTTTTTGAAGCACGGAGTCAATTTCTTTTTTGCATAGTTCTAGATAATCAGAATTCATCTGGCAAGGTTTTGCTTTTGTAGGAATATTATCCTCTATAAAATTATCCTCATATGAAAGGCTAACAACATGCTTCTTTCTGTTCCAGAAAGCATTTAGATGATCCCCACATATATGAATGGAGAACTGATTTTTTAAAATAGCAACCTTATCATGTAATTTAGGATTTTGAAGAATATTATCAATCTCCATGCTATTAATTTCTCCTTTTATGAAACTAACTTGATTATTTTTTAAAACTAATTTTGAAGATAATTCATTAATCATTCTTGTAAAAGATTTTGTAATAAACTCTAATGTAAAAGGTTTTTCATTCCAAGTTCCAATAATTTTTTTATTATCCCAATAAGTAAGAGGGAAAATATCATTTATAAAAGGAACTCCAAAAATAATTTGGTTAGTAATATCTTTTACTAAGACAAAACTTTGAGGAATACAATTTTTTCCCTTGCAGATGAAAGCTTTGGGTAACTTATATTCAATACTCATTTTACTACCATTTTTTGATCTGAGGCTATGGGTTGTTTTATGAAAATAACTTGAAGGAATAAGTCCTTCTTGAATGCAATTTAAGTCAGCAACACTATCTATTAGAGCAGTAAAAAAAATTTTATAATTATAATCTATAAGAAGAGTAATTTTAGTATAAAACTTTTGGGAAGTGATAGCTTTCAAGCTTTGTAAAAAATCTTCTTTATTATTACCGAAATTAAGTATTTTAAGAAAGTCAAGATCTTTACTTTCTCTTTCAGAAGAAGATGATTTTGAGTTATTAACTTTGCATAGAGAGTCCTTGATATTATTATCTATGTCAAAGTTGTTCATTAAATCTCTTTTTACTTCCTCCATGTATAAGGCTATTGCTTCTGATTTGGATATCAATCCTTTCTTCATTTGAAGTTTTCTTGAAATCTGCTTGAATGGGCTAAGATCATCCATCTGTAGTTTGATCATTCTGTATTTTGATATTTATCCATTGTTGTATTTATTAAATCTATAATTTCTTGACCATGGCTATTTCAGATTTTACATTAAGTACTGGGAATGTTACTAAATCTATTTTTTTTCTCCCTTACAATCATTTGAAATTGAAAGGACGACAAGATTGTTTATTTTAATGCTTTTTCAAAATTATTTGAAGATAATACTGCTTTACTTACTGCTCAGCATATTAATATTATGATCAAGCAGCAAAATTATGCTAACATTTATATGAGCATATTAGGAGAACATATAACTTCTATTCATGATAATGTTGATAAACTACTTTCTAGAATCAATTTCAATACTAAAGGAAAAGAACTAGAAGCCAATACCAGTATCCAACCTCCCCTGGAGATAGAAGATTTTAAGTTAAAAGACTTTTCGGACCTAGAAATTCTCTTAGAAATAAAATTCAAACTCTGTAGTCTAAAGCCTTTGAATGTTGACAATTTTTCAGGAGGAGAAAGCAATTATAAAAAAGAGTTTTCTGATGAAATTAATAAAATCTCTGAAAAATATGTGAGAAAACCTGTCCAAAGGATGTACTACTATCCTAGACCTACTCCTCAGGATGTGCTCTTGGAAGAGCATGAACATATTATAACTAATAGTAATGGAAAGGAAATATATGCATGGAACATAGATGGATATACAGATAGACAAATTTATACAAATGTACATAGAATGCTTATGTACATCACTATTTGTAAGGCAAACAAAAATAGTGACAAAACTATTGTTGATATGCTAACGGTAGGATTTACTGGTCAACTAAAAGGGTGGGATAATTATCTAAATACTTACAGACAGATAAGATTTTTCAAGTTGTAAAGCAAGAAGGAGAGAAGAATATGACTCAGAATGCTGTATATACCCTTGTTCTTAATATCATAGAACATTTTTCAGGAAGATTGTCTGATAATAGCGAGACCATAAGAACCATGCTCCAAAATCTTAGGTGTAAGACCCTCACATCTTTCATATTTTATAAAGATGTATTTCTTAGCAAGGTTATGGAGTTGCCAGAGTGTAATAGCTCTCATTGGAAATCTATGTTTATAGATGGTTTACCAACTCTATTTGCTGAAAGAGTAATAAGACTCTTAGGGGAGATAGTCATAGTATTAACTAGACAATTACACATATGGAAAACTCATTTCAGACTCAGTTATATCTAAGTCAGAACTGGGCCTGGGTATAGGTCTGAAAAAAAGAGATCTAATAAACAAAAATTTAGCAAATCAGATACTTGCCACAAATGTGGCAGATTTGTGTTGGGTTTTAGCAAGGTGTGAATGGGAAATAAGAAGAGAAAATAAAAAGTGGGGGAACCAATTTTGGAGGGAAAATGAAAAGTCATTGCAAAGTGCAAATGAAAACTCTTTTTTACCATATTGGTAGAAGAAAGGAAATTGTTGTCCTTATATTAGGAAACATTTCCTTTAGTTCTTAAAGGGCTAAGAAGAAGGTGCCCCCTCGCGCCGTCATTGTCGCTCGCTCGGCCTCGGCCTCAGCTTTGGCTTTGGCTTTGGATTTGGATTTGGCAAATGATGTGATTGATTGATAATATTTTTGGACAAAATTTATTTAATCAATCTTGTTAATTCATTTCCTTTCTCTTATAAATTAATTCAGAATGTTAGTTAAATAACAGAATTAATTTGGCACAACGGAATTTATTTGAAATTCATGTGTAACGGTAAAAACGTTCTGAAGGGACCTGTTCCTTCCGAAAAGTCGTTACTTTTCCCAAAAGACACAACGTTCTGGAAAAAATGGGTTTGACAGATTTGTCTGAACAGACGCGTTCCTTGCTGTAAATGGCTATAAATAAGAGGTTTTTTTCCATTTTTCAAACACTGAATTTTTTTTCTCTCTGCATACATTTTCTTCCATAAACAAAATTGTCGATCGACTGAGTCTGTGTGTGCTCTTGTTGTTGTTCTTGAATTCGCTGAAGTTATTGAAGTTTGAGGTACCGCTACTTCTCTAACAGGTTAATCCATTTTATCTTAGGAGGAATTAATCTGCAACCTCGGGTACAGTGAGGGGATTAAATTTCTTAAGGAAACACAGTGGTTTCTGTGGACTCGAATTAAAAACATTCTGTCTATTTCATCTATTTTCTATTTCTATATTATTGACGAACTTGAATACATGAGATAACAATCTTAAGATATTTAACAGTTTCTGTGTTTAATTTTTCTGGAGATTAAAACCTTTATGGTTTTCTACTCTGTTTGAATTTTTAAAATTCATTCGATTAACGATTAAAAGAACATAAAAAATTTATCGTTAAATCATAAACAGGTTGTGCAAGGATTTATTCTTTAATGTTCGTATTTCACATACTAAAATTGTCTGCCATTTGTGACAGAAGAATGACAAACTCAAGTCAAGTAAATATTGGAACAATGAGTGATGCAACAACATCGGTTGCACACAATCGTTCAACTGCTGCCCTAGCACCGGCTGAGAAACCTGCAAAGTTTTCTGGAGTCGACTTCAAGAGATGGCAGCAGAAGATGTTCTTTTATCTGACTACGTTGAGTCTGAAGAGGTTCATTAATGAGAATGTTCCTGTTATGTTGGATGAAACTCCGCCTGAAGAATGGTTCTTGGTAACAGAAGCATGGACACATTCATATTTTTTGTGTAAAAATTATATTCTGAGTGGCCTGCAAGATGATCTGTACAATGTGTACAGTAATGTCAAAACCTCAAAAGAACTCTGGGATGCTTTAGAAAAGAAGTACAAAACAGAGGATGTCGGAATGAAGAAGTTCATTGTGGCAAAGTTTCTGGACTATAAGATGATAGACAGTAAAACCGTCGTCACCCAAGTTCAAGAACTGCAGGTCATAATCCATGATCTCCTTGCTGAAGGTATAAATTTAGTTAATACCTATGTTGGAAATATTAAGTCTATTCTTAATACTCACATAATCTCTAATGTAGGATTGGTTGTGAATGATGTTTTTCAAGTGGCTGTCATTATTGAGAAATTACCTCCATTGTGGAAGCACTTCAAAAACAACTTGAAACATAAACGCAAGGAGATGACTGTTGAAGATCTCATGGTAAGGCTGAGAATCGAAGAGGACAACAAGGCCGCATAAAAGAGGTCACGGGGTAATTCAGCAATATATGGAGTAAATATTGTTGAAGAAGATCCCACAAAATCAAAGAAAAGAAAGAAAGCATCTGGTCCAAAGAGCAATCCTCCTAAGAAGAAATTCAATGGAAGCTGTTTCAATTGTTGCAAACGTGGTCATAAGGCTACTGAATGTCGGGGTCCTAAGAAGGACAAGAAGAAGAATGAAGCAAATTTGGCTGAATCCAAAGGAGAGATAGATGATCTCTGTGCAATGCTTTCAGAATGCAACTTGGTTGGAAATCCAAGAGAATGGTGGATAGATTTTGGCGCCTCATGCCATGTTTGTGCCAACAAAGAATTATTTGCATCATATACTCCAGCACCAGCAGACGAGAAGTTGTTTATGGCAAACTCCGTTGTTGCAAAGGTGGAAGTAACAGGCAAGGTCCTCTTAAAAATGACATCGGGCAAGGTGGTGACTTTGAATAGGGTCTCGTATGTTCCGGAATTGCGGAAGAACTTAGTTTTTATACCAGTTCTGACTAAGAACGGATTCAAATGTGTATTTGTTTCTGATAAAGTTGTAGTGAGTAAGAATGAAATGTATGTAGGAAAAGGTTACCTCACTGAGGGCCTCTTTAAACTCAATGTAATTGCAGTTGATATGAATAAAGATTATGCTTCTTCTTACTTGCTTGAGTCTAAATGTTTATGGCATGAACGTTTGGGACACGTTAATAATAAAACCTTGCGAAAACTAATTAACTTAAATGTTTTGCCTAAATTTGAGTGCAATAAATCAAAATGTCAACTTTGCGTTGAATCTAAATATGCTAAGCATCCTTATAAATCTGTTGAAAGGAATTCATATCCCTTGGAACTGATTCACACTGACATTTGTGACATGAAGTCAACACCAACACGTGGTGGGAAAAGTATTTCATAACTTTTATTGAAGATTGCACTAGATATTGTTATGTCTACTTGCTAAATGGTAAGGAAGAAGCAATAGATGCATTTAGGAAATATAAAACTGAAGTTGAAAATCAGTTGGGTAGAAAGATCAAAATGATCAAAAGTGATAGAGGTGGAGAATATGAATCTCAATTTGCAGAAATATGTTTGGAAAATGGAATAATCCATCAAACTACTGCTCCTTACTCTCCCCAATCTAATGGAATTACGGAAAGGAAAAACCGAACTTTAAAGGAAATGATGAATGTCTTACTTATAAGTTCAGGTTTACCACAAAACTTGTGGGGGGAAGCTATCCTTACAGCAAATCGAATACTCAATAGAGTGCCTCACACGAAGACACATGTTATTCCATATGAGAAATGGAAAGGTAGAAAACCCAACTTGAAATATTTCAAAGTGTGGGGGTGTCTAGCCAAAGTCCTGGTTCCTATACCTAAGAGGGTGAAAATAGGGCCTAAGACTGTGGATTGTGTATTCATTGGATATACCACAAATAGTAAGGCATGTCAATTTTTGGTTCATAAGTTCGAACATACGGATATTCATGACAATACGGTAATGGAATCAGATAATGCTGAATTCTTTGAACATATATATCTGTATAAAACTAGACCTGAGTCATCTAGTGGGGGGTCTAAACAACCTCGAGAAGAACCAAAAGAGAAGGAACCTAATGAAGAGAGTCCAAGGTGTAGTAAACGTCAAAGGACAGCTACTTCATTTGGATCTGGTTTTGTAACATTCTTTCTTGAAAGTGAGCCTCAAACATTCAAGGAAGCTATGTTGTCTAGCGACTCAACCTCTTGGAAGGAGGCTGTCAATAGTGAGATTGAATCAATCCTAAGCAATCATACCTGGGAGTTAGTTGATCTTCCTCCAGGGAAAAACCCTTGGGTTCAAAATGGATCTTCAAAAGAAAGATGAAACATGATGGAACTATTGACAAATATAAAACAAGACTTGTTGTCAAAGGCTTTAGACAAAAAGAAGGTCTTGATTATTTTGACACATACTCTCCAGTAACTAGGATTACATCAATTCGGATGTTAATTGCCCTACCTGCAGTATACGGTCTTGAAATCCATCAAATGGATGTGAAAACCGCCTTCTTAAATGGAGAGCTGGAGAAAGAGATTTACATGGAACAGCCTGAGGGATTCATAGTTCCCGGTAAAGAAAATAAAGTACGCAAGCTTGTTAAGTCACTTTATGGACTAAAACAAGCATCAAAACAATGGCATGCAAAGTTTGATCAAATCATGTTGTCAAATGGATTTAAGATCAATGAATGTGATAAATGTGTTTACATTAAAGACACTCTGAATCAGGAAGTCATTGTATGCCTATATGTGGATGACATGTTGATAATGAGCAAGGACATTGCCAATGTAAAAGCTACTAAGTATGCTCGCTAGTAAGTTTGATATGAAAGATCTAGGAGTTGCCAATTTGACATTGGGAATTAAGATTCATACAACTCCTAACGGTCTAGCATTGTCTCAATCTCATTATATTCAAAAGGTACTTGAAAAGTTCAAGTATTTGAATTTTAAAAGGGCAAAGACCCCAATTGATGTGAACCTTAATCTTGCTAAGAATAAAGGTGAAAGTCGGTCTCAATTGGATTATGCCAGAGTATTGGGAAGTTTGATGTATGTCATGAATTGTACACGACCAGATATAGCCTGCACTATAAGTAAACTGAGTCGATACACAAGTAATCCCAATCAAAATCATTGGATGACAATGAAGAGAGTTTTGGGGTACTTAGATGACACTCAATACTATGCTTTGCATTACAACAAATATCCAGCAGTTCTTGAAGGATATAGTGATGCAAATTAGATTACTGGGTGAATTGAAATGAAATCCACTAGTGGATATGTTTTCACTATTGGTGGAGGAGCAATATCTTGGAAATCATCCAAACAAACATGTATAGCTCGCTCTACAATGGAGTCTGAATTCTCCGCCTTAGATAAGGCAGGTGAAGAAGCTGAATGGCTCCGGAATTTCTTAGAAGATATTCTGTTTTGGCCCAAACCAATGGCCCCTATATGCATACATTGTGATAGTCAAGCTGCAATAGAAAGGGCTGGAAGTGTTATGTATAACGGGAAGTCTCATCACATATGACGAAGACATAACTCTGTTAGACAACTACTCTCTAGTGGAATTATCACAATTGACTATGTAAAGTCGAAGGATAATATGTCGGATCCACTTACAAAAGGCCTAATTAGAGAGAGAGTTGAGATATCATCAACGGGAATGGGACTATGGCTGAGAATAAGTCATTGTGGCGGTAACTCTACCTAGAAGACTGGAGATCCCAAGATCTAGGTTCAAGGAGATCAAACAAAGTCATAGATGACGGTTCAACATTGTCAAAACTTATTTTATGGTCCATTCTCATGATGAGACAATGTTCAGTAACCAGGATAAAGGCATAAGGACTTTTTAATGGTTTCTAAGTTTGATACAGGGTATATGAAATAGTGTATCTACGGGATAACATAGTTAGAAACCACCTATGTAAGTGTGAAGTGTAAGACGCTTCAAGGAGAATCCGGTAAGGCCAGTTCTCTAAGCACTTATTAACCGAGATGTGTTCATGGCTGAAACAAACAAAACAATGAGAACCAAAAACAGTTCAAAGGTTGATTGTGTGACTTATGTTGTCTAGGTATACACCAAAGCTCGACGGTTCAAAGATATCAAATCTACCGATTGACTGAGTATATCCGATATATGTTCACTACGGAAAGTTTAAAGGGAAACCTACTTATCCAGATGCGATTAACCCTTACTTACGAGACACACAAGTTTTTCATGCATAT
>JAJOOO010005490.1:0-19007 GCA_029582685.1 Solanum piurae | reverse complement strand
CTTATATGAGCAATCTGGTTGTTATCTGACAGTTGCTTCCATCAGAAGCCTTGTGGGGACTTTGAGGTCTGAATGTTAAAAGATTAAAGTCTTATCTCCTGTCTTGATGCTTTTGTGCAACAGATAAGTTTTCTAGACTTGAGCAATTATGACTCGACCCTTGCTTGGCCACTGATCCTGGATAATTTTGTCGAGTTAATGAGAGAAAAGCAGGGCTAAGAACACTGTTGTTCGGCATGTCACCGTGTGCACCAAATAATTTATTTATCCGAAAGTATGTTTTCTGTTTCCATATAGTGAATGAATCCTGAAATTTGTTCGAGAAAGTTTTGCTGATAATACAAGTATCATTCCTGTGCAGGAGTCGTTCAAACCGCACATCAACCTGTGCATACCATTGTTCTGAAAAATACTGTTTTCTTCCCCTCTCCCCCACCCTTAAGCTTGTATACTAAGATATAGAATGATAAGTGGATATATTCTTTCAGATAACTAACTATTTGTGTTCAACATGAATAGTATATAGATCTAAGTTACTGTTATTAGGTATCTTACTTTCCGTATAAAAGTTTGGAATTTGGTTTGAATTTAGGAATCTAATCTACTATATTCGTTGGTAGGTTTAAGTAGATAATGTTATGACTTTTAAGTAGCAATTGTGGGTCCAATTCCAGTCTAAATCATTAGACTTTTAAGACTGAAAATGGGCGCGCAAGAATAAAAGATTGGTAGACAAATTCGGGATGGATTTGGTAGAAACTTAAGAAAAAGGAAGCCTGATAAATGTTGCCGAAAGCTGCAGAAAGGTATATAATTATTCTGTAAAAGGAAAGACTGCAGATTCCTAGTCTCTTAGAAACCAAAGTAGGACCTAAATAAATTCAGTTAGGAATTTAGGAAAGCGTATGCAATTTTTTTTATACACTCATAATAGTTAATACTTATCTATGTACCCCATTTGATTTTTTGTCTGTGTGTGTGCAATGGACCACCCATCGCCTAAGGTGGCTCTGCCCATGGGACTTTTGGTTTTGAAGTGTTGCTTGGTTGGAACATGTTATCTAACATATTCCACGATAAGGAGCAACCCTCACCCACGTTTTTGCCTTTTGGGTAAGAGTGCAATACCTGCGCGTTCATATATCATGAGTTTTGATATTTAAGCGCAGATGTGAAGGTTAGATGTTCATATATTTTGGGTTTGAACTCTGTAGCAGACAGAAAAATAATATTCAAGTGTATAATGGTGTAAGAAGTAAAAAGGGTTCCATCAAGAGGATTTTTGAACTATTTATATTTTCATAAATATCTTTTAAAGCTCAGGTTGAATCTTGATGCACTTATACTCTAAGATCGGATGACTTGTAAGCCAAACAAATTCATTAGGTTTTGCTAATTGACAGCTATCATAATACGCATTACGCAAAGAAGTTTATACCGAATTCATTGAAATCATTCATGCACAGAATCTTTTCGGGGCTTCCTGAACAGCTGTAGTGTTTATGAAGTAAGGTGCAAAAGAATCAATTGTAAAACAGAACAAAGCATGTAGAGCGGTTTTCTTCTTCTTCATGAAGAAATCTATATTGAATTGGCTATCAATGGTGAAGATGAAGGCACCGGGCTTTTGCCTCTGCTTCTGTTGCTTGAGGTTGTGACAAGCGGAGGTGAACACGACGATGGAGATGATGAATCCGAGGATGGAGTCAGCCTACTAGAGCGGCTTCTTAGTTTCTTCTTCTCCCCTTCACCTGCCTTGTCTTCGATACGATGGTGGCCAATTTTGGTCGAGTTCAAGCTCACTGGAATTATGCAATTGCAAAACAAACCTACAGCATGGATTAAGACGTGATTATTTCTGAAGTTAAACACATCGTCTCGTACAAGTATGGTTGCCAAATTTGAAAAGAATCAGAACAATATTTTTAATCACTCAAAGCCATATCAATGAAATTTTTTAGATAAGTTTTTCCTAAAGGCACATGCTTTAACATAACCATCTTTTCAATTGGGAATAGCTACCAGGGCACTCCGGTCCTATAAAGTCATGGTCGTACTAATTTTCTAACAACACGTGTACACAGACTCTACCTTTACCTTAAAAGAGACAAAGATTGTTACCGTTACGATAGAACATATTAAATAAAGAACAGTAACTACAACAAATAATATGATAATGGGGTCGTAACAATTTCCTATTAAGCTATTTTTCAGTGTGAAAAGACCTAATAAATTAACAAGCTATTTCAGCTGCAAAAGAGAACAAGAACCAATTCTGTAACAAATATCCAACATAAACATAGCTAACTGCTAACTATGAATTCTTTGAACATGAATAGAATAAAGCAATGATGATTCATATAGACGACTCGTATAATTGATTGATTGATTCAAGAGACTTACCGATTCGTGCAAGTCGATTTACCCAACTAGGGATAGGATTGCCGGAAAGTTTAACACAAGCATCATTGCAGAAATGATTACAATTCTTAGTTATAAGATTATAAGCATTTCCCCTATACTTTTCAGCAAACTCTTCCATTACTCTTTTCACTTCTCCATGACTCATCTCAGTCCATCCAATCAAAATCGCCTTCCTAAACGTAAATCCCTCGCACTGTTTCGGTTCCCCTTCGAAAATCCCCGTCGTCGAATACTCATGAGCTCCAAATGCATACTCTATTCCATGAACTAAACAAAATTTTAATTCATCAACCAAAAAACACCTAGATCTACGAAAATTCAAGAGCAATTCAATTAATTACTCACCTTGAACACCAGAATGGTAAACCCCAAGACCAAGCCAATAAGCATAACCATTAATGGAAGTAAGATCGTATACATTTAGATACACCGGCACCGATCCACGCCCACAACTAACTGAATTCTTTCTGCACAGCATTTTTTAACAAAACCCCAAAAGAATTTTCCTTCTTCTAGCAACACCCTTTTACTCTATAACCATTGCTAAAGAAAAACATTAAACACCCACATTGTAGAACAGAAAAATGAATCTTTAATAACAAAATTCAGGTAGAATTATAGGTCTTTTCTTTCTTGGGAGAAGGTGGGGTTGATAGCGGCGGCGTTATAGTGCAGCGCCGTCTAGTTTTGGCGGAGAGTGAATTGTTTTTATACTACATAAAATGTAGAAAACAGAGGGGGAAAAAGAGGGAATTTGGGGCAAAAGCTTAAGAAGAAAGGTAGGGAACTTAGGAATATGAGCTGTAGGGTGATTCAGTTTTATTTTTTTGTTATTTAAAATTTGAAAAGAACGATTTTTCTGGGAGAAAGTAACGTACACTCATTATGATATCTAGTGGGACGTGCTGGAGTGTGTTCATTATAATAATATATTGGGATGGTGTTTTCTATCTTATTTTATTCCATTTCAGTTTGGTGTTTAATATTCACGTAAAAGTTCGAACAATTTAGTTTATAATGAATAGAGCAAATTTGGAAAAAGTGTTTTTTTTATAATATTGAATGTTTTTTTTTTACGCATTATTGATTTTCAAAAGAGTTAATATTGTTGTTCATTAGCTAAGATCGGGGATCGAGTGGTAAGGCTATGATCCGTAGGGGAACAAATCACTCATTCTTCCATTGGGGACAGATGCACGAACGACAACTCCAAACGTCACATATCCGCCGCCTACCTGCCGTTTAGGTGGCACCAACGAGATCTAGTAAGGAAGTGTCGCGGCTGCTCCACTCTGCTGCGGTCTCATGAACTGAAATTTGTTGCCTTCTTGCGCGCGAAGCGAATGGGAGTTGTGTCATGGGTCTGTTTCGGAGTAGGGAGCGGGGTCAGAATTTCTTCGAATATGTTTTTGAATTCATTCGACATGTGAGTAAAACTCAAATTGGAGAAGAATATGGGTCCTGGGTTCCTTTTATTGGCACTGTATTTTTATTTTTCTTGTATGTCGATTTAGCAAATCAATGACTTAAGTCATTCAACCATACCTCCAAGTTGTTGATCGAAATGGAATTGGATATGTCGGGTTCGGTGTTTGTCCGAAGGAAGGGCTATCTGATCCGATCAACTACGTAAGTCGTAGCGCGCATACTCTTCCTCTATGAGCGAGTCGTGAAGTTGTTGTTCAAGAATTCTTATTTAGGCAGTTCATACTATCAATACATAGTGTTTTGATCTAAGATTTCAATTCTTCCGTGTTTCAGCAGTAACATATTGTTCCTAGGTCTTTTTTTCAGGTCAACACAGAAAAACGCTCTCTTTTTGTCATCCCTGCGGGTTTTCAGATTTTGTATTGAACGCATAGCATAGCTAGGACCCTTCAAATTATGTTTGAGCCTATGTTCAAGCCAAAGCCACTCCTATTTTACTAAGGCTGAAAATAATGCCCACCAAATTCAGATAAGAGAATGTTTTCCCCAACCATTAAAGTAAAGGCTCGACGAAGGAAGGAGGTGTGGCGGGGGAAGGAAAACGCTTTCGGAGATCGAAATTTTATTTTCTTCGAAAACGGAAAAGGCCGAGGATGGCCTACGGTGTGTCTTATCTGAAGGGACACACTTTTTCATTTTATTTCGTCAATTTTGACTAAGAACTCAAAGGTCAAGTTTCATTCAAATTAGTTAATAATTAATCGTTTTGATAGACTATTTTTACATAAATGATAAGTAGAAAAGCGGTAGGAACTAGAATAAATAGTGCAGTAGCAATAAATGCAAGAATATTTACTTTCATAATCTCATTGATTTTTTACTTCGCAATAACTCGAGATTTAATCCCATAGAGATGATAAATCTTTGGCTTGTAAATTCAATGAATGAATATTACCTCTCGATGATCTTGAATCAGATCAATATCATGAATAGCAATATCTGAACTATCAAATAAATTCGTCGTCGAGAATTGAATAGTATAACATATGAAGTTCTTTATTTGTTTATCATTTTTTATAATTTGTTCTTTTTTTCTCTCTAATCTATCTAGTTCCTTCTCGTACAATCATCTGACGAAGTCTCATCAAATAGCTCTTCCGCGTTGAAATTGATAAAGTTTCGTGGAGTTCATAATTGCATAAAAGGAGTCAAAGTAATGGTTGCGGCGCGTTGAGGCACTTCTAGAAAGCATAGATTCGTTTCGCCTACTTGCTGAAAGTAAAAATGGAATGGCCGATCATGAATTCTATGACATTCTTAAGACCTCAGTAATCAGCCAACCACTTTTTAGTTCATAATGAATGAACCCCCGAATGAAGAAAGAATATCCCCTCCTTTTTACTAAATCACGGGGAGCCCCAAGTAGTTTACCGGACAAATTGAGTTGTCGTGACGATACTTTTCAACATCGAAAATTTTCTTCATCACGAGACTGATCGAATTTGTCGTAGATTCTTTTTTATCTTGTCTTTGAATTCGCATTTTATTCGTACACAATCAATGAAGGTCTTTCTGACATATATATTGGAACGTATTCAATAGCATATTCTTATTTCGTTCGCTCCTTAGTACGTCATCAAATTGGATATTTTTTTATCCTACTCGAAATCAAAATCTAAGGAAAAAGTAATACTATCATTTACCGTACCACATGTTTGATAATGACTTTCATTACTGTCATGAATGATTATGGACACTTTATCTTCAATTATTGTGATTTAAAGAAACCTTGTTTACCCTAATATTAACAAAATGAAAAACTTAGTGCCTTTTGTAATTATTTTATAAAAGAATTTGGAAAAAGTAGTCTTTTAAGTGTCTATCTATATTAAAACTTTAGAGTGAGACCGTTTTTAAAAAAAATTATACTATTATATCATCGGAATAATAAAGTAATAATCATATAACTATCAACAAAAAGTGAGAATACTAATATGGAAAATATGCAATAGTAAATTACAATACTATTGAATCTAGAAAATGACTGACATGATCCATTTATATTTGACGATAGATTTAAAATAATCTCTTAAATAAATTCTCAAACAATTTGATCCTTTAAAAATAAATTAAAATCATGTTTTTTAAACTTGAAATTAATCTTCAAGAAGAAAAATCTTAAAATGAAGAGGTACAGCGGAAAGCAAAGTAAAAAATTCTTAAAGTTCGTTTACCTTCTATCCTAATTTAAGTCAACTGCCTTTCTTAATCACTACTTTTAATTTATTTTTATATATTTTTTCGAAGAGGTCAAGTGAATAGTTGAAAAAAATGAATTCATTCTTTAATGAACAAATAGATTAAAAAAACTATTATGCTTATCTTAAAATTAGTGGATTAAATTATTTGACGATATATAATGATATGATGTCTCGAAATGGAGTAACCAAGCGATGAGAAAATTTTACTTTATTAAGAGGAGTAATGATTATACGTGCAATATTCTATAGGTTAACGCAATTTCCCTGTGGATTGATTCATTTGCATTTTTGTCATATTTTGTGTCGGTTTTTATTTTTTATTCTTAATTATTTATTTCGTGAAAATAGATATCTATATTTTCATATTATAATATCTAAAAGTTATGTTTGTACACAACTTTAATTTCTAAAAAATATGTCTAATTAATAATTATACATAAGTTCGATTGCTGAAGGAAAATATTAAAGGTCAGTTCATTTTAAAAAGTAAAAATTAAAGATCAACTAATTGAAAGAGTAAACTAAAAAAAATTTATGTACGGGAATTGTCATGTCCTGAGCCTAGACGACTCTGGATGAAATTAGCATTTGATGTGTTAACTATTTTATATCGTATATAGGTTAGTGCAAATTGAACCTTTTTTTCCCTTTTTTCTTTGGTTTTATCCCTATTGCGACATACTTAAGGCAACTCGAAATCGACCTCTGATAAAAGATAAAAAAATTATTTATCACTCTACCATGACTCTTCAGTTCGTTTTACTTCTTTTTGTTTTTGTAAAAAAAGGGAAAAAGTTTTGAGGGCTTTAGAATGACGTCATCCTGCGGAACCGGAAATCGGATCTCAGTGAACCGAATAACAGGACGCTGTCCGGTTTAGTTTCCGGTTCAATTTTCGTAAGAACTTTACTCACTGCCTCCGTTGCGCCGGTTGCTTTTGGCTTCCCTTTTGGTCGTCGGTGAAATGTTGGCGAAGGTTGAGTGTGATGTTTAGCGGTCGAAGGATTTTGGTCCGTCTTTCTAGGCGATCGACGCTCCTCCAGAGAAGAACAATTTCCGGTAACAACAAGTCAATCACAATCTCCAACAACAACGGCAAGGTCAATTGTAATAGTTCTAAGGAAGTTGATAACTCTGTTGCTCTAAGTCGCCAGGATGCCTATAAGCAATTGGAGAACCTTGACTTCATGACTGCTGCCAAGATGCTTTTTACGGACCCGCCGAAGAAGAAGAA
The DNA here is from genome assembly GCA_029582685.1 of Solanum piurae. Taxonomy (NCBI): domain Eukaryota; kingdom Viridiplantae; phylum Streptophyta; class Magnoliopsida; order Solanales; family Solanaceae; genus Solanum; species Solanum piurae. The sequence continues at coordinate 11,660 of JAJOOO010005490.1, read as the reverse complement.
ATTCGGGTACTTTACCCTTTCGATGTTTTTGTAGTGACTTCTTAGAAAGGTTTCTCGTTGGCATTTTATCAAACAGTTTGCACGTTATATTCCTGTTTTGTCAATTGAATTGCTTCAAGTTCACTTTTGCTCCTGATATTGTATTAAGCAAATAGTTACATTGTTACATTGAGGCACGCTGACATAAGATGGATCATTTCACAATTGACCACTGTGATGGTGTTGAAACTGGACATGCCGCGTGCCAATGTCTCTGAAGGCTAACTCTTGACATTGGCACATGGCTGCTTTGACAGATGAAAGGTAGACTTGTCAAGATAGACTCCATTTTTTTGGTCTGTTGACAAGAATTTGTTTGGTTTGAGGATGGAGAAATCACGTAACGGGTTGCCTCCGATATAAGATATTCGCTCTGTTTAATTGCTCCACGTTTTGATGAAGACAACTTCCCTGCACATTCTGCAACTTAACAAGAAGATTAACAAAGACAATGTCACTGTCAGAAGGACGCGGCTAAAGAATTCAATCAAGAAAGGAAAGAGAGAAAATTAACCATGAACCAATAAAAAGAAAAATATACACTCATTTCACTCAAGTTTTAAAATATTTTGACTTGTCTTCCATGTAGGAAAGAATTTTCATCATATTACTGCCACTTATCACCGAGTATGCTGCGGTGGTCTTTGCTGGAGGGGCATATAATCCATTTTATCTCTATTTAGTCTTCACATAGAATTAGGGCAGCTACACATACATTTCTTCTTTAAAAAGCTTAACTACTGTGGCAGTGTCTTTCCTTGTTGCATGTTTTTGATAAATGTACTAAAGAATGCTGATATGATACTTCCGTTCAGTTTGAATCTACTTGTCTACTGGGAATTTGTGACCAAATTTCAACATGCTTATGCCCATTGCCCTAGAGAACCAAGATTGAGGGGATCCATTCCCTTGACAGCTTGTAACCTACATTGTATTTCACTAAGTTCTATGTTAAAATAATTTATTTAGTATTTATTTTCATTATTGTTGGGCTGCAGATGATGACATATGTTTTGAGGTATAATGTCACCAAAAAGATTTGAATGTCAAGTTCGTTTTCTCTTATGTTCTCTTACACATTTCAATTATTTTTTGATGCCCTCAAAGTTGACACGCCTCCTCTCTTCAAGCTTTAAGTTGCATCATCATGAATATTGTGAATTTTTCATCTTCTTTGGGCTGGTACTTCCCTCCTTATTTCAGTTGATTGACATCTTTTCTACTCTTCTTCCATGAGCAGGCTTGATTTTCATCTGGTACAGTTCTTCTTTGCTTGCTTGCCTTCACTGGGTACCTCTACTATCTTTGTTATTACATGTTATTTCATCTTTGAAGTACTTTCCCTGCGCTTCTGTCTGAAACAATCTTTCTTGTACAGCTGTTTATTTGGTGGCTCAGTATGCTCGCTATGAAATTAGAAGAATGGAGGCGGTAATGGAAACTTCTCCTTCTTTGATTTTTTTTTGGGGGTCATCTTCAAATATTTGTGGCTATTAACCAGTTGCAGATTTTCATTTATTGATGCCATTTTTCTTTCACAGAATATCCTCGTATGATCAAAATTTTAATTTATGTTCCACGATCTTACATATTCACGGTGTACTTAAATATTCTTTCTTTAGATAAATCATATTCATGGGATACTTGTGTGCTTGCCTACAAAAAGAGACCGCAGGGTTCTGCCTCTGAGTATTTGGCATGAAGGAGTGAGTTTTAGATGAAAGGCATCAAGTTACTTTTCAACATGTATGAAAAAAACATTTAATGCTTTTGCATTTACTATGCAGTCAGCCCTATATTTGATGTTCGTCATGGGATACAATAAGTTTTTCATCCTCAAGACCATTTATCCCCAAAATTTCTTTTTGTATGTACATTCTTTCAGAGAAGTTATGGGTTGATCTCATCAACATTCTTCCCGTCTGGTTGAACTACATCAGTACATTCTTGGTTTAAATCTCTCAGTATCTCCTTCTTAGTAGGTTCTCAAACGGGATATGGTGTTCCTTTCCAAGAACAAAATAAATGTCATTATTTCCAAAAATAAACCAGAGATCAAGATTCCAGTTGGAAAACAACACCAACGACAACAACAACTATGCCTCAATCCCAAGCCCGTTGGATTGACCGTATGAATCCTCACTATCCATTTCATACATTTAGCTCCCTCATTCCAATATTCAATATATTAGGTTCTCTACTCATAGATCTTCTCTACTTTTTCTATTGACATATAAATCCCTGATGAGTTTAAAAAGATTCCTAGGAAATATTGGACTAATGTGAGTGTAGTAGCAAAACTTAGCTTAATCTCATCTAGTTGGTATCTCCTAGATGAATCTTTTTCTTCTATTGTGGTTATTGTTTGCTAAGTTTGCATGATTCTTCCGAGACAAATTTTAGGTGTACCTCGTCTCCTTTTCAGTTTATACCCATGGATTGATGCATCTAGAGATTTACATAAGACATCTCTCATTTTATCATCTATATGTGTCACTTGCACCTTTTGTACCATGATCATTTCTAATCTTGTCTTATCTTATGACCACTCAAATATGATTATTTCTAATCTTGTTGTATCTTAATGACCACTCATCTATGTTAACAGATTCATTTATGTGACCCTCATTTTTTTTTGACAAAGAATGTGACCATCATTTTGAGGATGATATTCACTTGATATAAACACCGCCGGTCTTACAACCATTCTTTATAGATTGCCTTTCACTTCTGTACGTACTCAAACGAATCATAGCAAGTATTTGAAATAATGCCACCAATGGGAAAACAACACCAATAAGAGAGAAAAGACCATACAAATGGTGGTCTTGAACCACAAAAGAGTGGCCTCTATCTTGGCCATAGTGTGTAAACTGTAAAGTGACCTCTAAGCACTCCTATGCTATTCAGATTTGCACTCATGATCCGTCTCTTCTTTTCTGATCAAAAAATGTTTCATTTTTCAACAATCTTCTAATTTGAAAATATGTTTAGTATAGTAAATAAGATGTTTAATTGGGTTTTAACATTGTATTCTACTAAAAGAAAGATTCAAAAGTTGTTTTAGGGATCTAGTGATGTTTTCCCCCCAAAATTATAATACCAAAACACTTTGTCCCAATGCCAAACCAAAAACCGTAAGTATCAGAAGATAAGTGGAGTATTGTGGAGGGGAACATAGGAAATCTTCCAGGATTTTTTTTTTTTTATGAGGTAATGTGAATATATGTTTTTTTATAAGCTATCCAGGATTGTTAGTGAAAGGAAATCTAGACATTCTACCAACTTACATTAAAAATGGATGAAAAGAGAGAAGATAGGATGGTGTGCAGAGGGTCAGGCCCAAGGGTGTTCGCCGTAAAACCATACCACATTGGATAATCTTAAGTGGGTAGAGTGAAGTTTTGGAAGACAATATGGAATATGATGGTGCCAAAAAAGGTTGCTTTCTTCACATGGTGTGCAGCATTTAAATATAATCTTAATATCTTATATTTTAGGAGGAGAGAGAGATTCTGATGTGTTGATTGTGTGTGCGAAGAGTGTGTGGAAATAAAGACTATATTTTGTTGCACTGCAGAATTACTACCAGTCATGAGATTTCTGTTGCTAGGTAGCTGATGTTGTGCGGTGCTACTAAGAGCCGTAACTGAAACATTTGCCAGTGGGAATTGCAGAGAGTCAGAAGGAAAGCAAAAAAACAGCTCTAAAAGCTACACCATTGTGCCAATTTCATTCAATGATATTGAAGCATTTTTGCCTCACCGAGTGGTTTATGATATCAGGAATAGTAGACCATTTGAAATAGAGGAATAGATGAATGTTCTGTAATATTTGCAGCCAAAGGTGTTATGTCTTCCCACCTGCCTAACCTTTGTAAGATAGAGTTACCTCGTACTTTTGCCGGTGGGAGGTGGCAAGTACTAAGTGAAAAAGTCGATGTACCCGGAAGCTTGCCCTTCCACCACTGTTATTAAAAAAAGAGATGTTCTATAACATAGAGCATGACATAGGATAGGAGTACAAATAGATCACTTTTGTGTCACTTATACTTTTGGTGAAAGGAAAAATTACTTTTATGTAAATGGGTAAGAATGTTAAGAGGAATGAGAGTGTACCAGTTTACAGTCATATTGGAAATGTTGGCATTTATCTAGTGGAGTCTTTTGATTCGAAAAGAAGTGTGTAGTAGTAGTGCTTGCTAGCAGTAATCACACAACTTTCTTGCAAATTGTATGGTTGAGTCGTGTTTATAAAAAACAAGGCTGTTGATGGGAGTTGTAATAAGAGTGTAAAACATAAATTCTCATTGATACCTAGGACTTAAGAATGCAGAAACTCAAAAAAAAAAAAGTGAAAATTGTTCCTTTGTAAGCTATACTTTCTTTTGTTTACTTAAATCTGGTCTCTTGTGCTATGTATACGGACTGTTAATTATATTGTATTCATTGGTTATCTTTTCCCCTTATTACTTGTCTTATTTGGTGATCAAGGCAAGTACAGAGAGTTCTCCTACAACATCCCAATGTGTCTGACTTTACATATCGGAGCTTGTTACACTTTTGCTTTTGCTAGTACTAGTCTTCCTTGATTATCTTGTTCAAAAAATTCGTACCAGGAAGCAGAAGTGAAAAAGAAAGCTGACGAAGAGGCAAAAGCAAAAGAACTGGAATTGATGGCTGAGGAGGAAAAACAACAAGGGACTAATCCACAACTTTCCGAGGTGAAAGCAAGACTAGATAAGTTAGAGGAGACCTTAAAAGAAATTGTAGTCGAGTCCAAGAAACAATCAGGAGATGTTGCAGACAAACCAAATGACAATGCTGTCAAAGAACCTGCAACAACCAAGCCAGAGACTCATAACACTCAGGAAAAGACAAATCCCTCTAGTGAAGGGGAAACTCGAGCAAAATCAACCTTGCCTGATCAAAAGCAGATAAAAAGTGATGGTTCCTCCCCTGATGTGAACAAATGATATCAGTAGCATATATTATTTCGCGCAGTCAAGTCTTTTGAAGAGTCCGAAGTGCATAGTTTTGCAAAATAGGGAAAAGTCACTGCTTCATTTTATTATTTTTCAAATCAATGTGTATTAGAAGATAATTGGGAGATGTAGCATTTGTAAGGATTGCTTGCTGCCATGTTGCAGGTTTCCTAAGCGGAAAAGCTAATTTTGGAGCATACATTTGACAATAGCATTTTGTTGTTGATAAATGCTTAGCCACATCATAATGCTCCTGAGCAATTTTGCTAGCCAAATACGAGCACCACCTCTTTAACGCTGAGACATTGTTTATATATATTTTAGATAATTCCTCATAAAATCATTAGTCGTTGCAATCCTTTTAAACATTTTTTTGCATGCTTCTCAATAAAAAATGTCTGACCTTATGGCGACCTCAAAAGCATGTATTTGTTTGATTTTTGGGTTCCATTAACATTGGGTAGAACGCCCTAACACGAGACCTCCGATTAAAGAAGAAGAAGAAGTATTTACTTAGGTATATAAAAGGAACATGACCCATTGGGCCATGAAACATTTCCAGGTACAGCCCAATAGAGCAACTGAAATAAAAAGTAAAAATGGTTGAAGACAAATGATTGTTAAAACCTCCTTAAGCCCTTCGCTTTCCTCTGGGAATTTGGTATTCTTCCATGGCAATGGCTCGTCGATTAGTTAGACCTTTAAGAGGAATAGCCGAAAGGGTTTTGCTTCAGCAGCAACCCCAGCCAGTCATCTTCAATATTACTAGAAATTACATATCGGAGATGCGTAGAGAAGCATTTGAAGAAAACATTCTCAGACTCCTCCGTTACGAGATTCGCTACGAGCTTGAACATTCTCCTCCCTCTCAGGTACGCAATTTCTCATTCCTTGTTAAATTATTGTTTCTTCCATGTTTTGGAGTATGAGGTAATTGCTTGGATTAAAGAGGGATTTGAATTATTTCGAGAAAATACTATTAGTTCCTTCCGTTTATTTCAGATAGTCTCATTTGCTAATGTTTGAGTAGCCAATTCAATTTTACAATAGCTAATTTACGATGGTGGCCTAGCTTATTAGTTCCTTTTAGTTACTTCATGTAATTTGCCAATGTTTGAGCAGGCAATTGAATCTTATTAATTAATTAGTGTTTGCTGATTAGAATTAGGTGTTCCATATTATAGCCTCTTAACCATGAGAAAAAAGATGAACCTTGTCAAACCCCGTGTTCTCTTTTTGCTTCTGGGAGTGGTCAGGAAGATGTAGGGATTAGGCTGAAATTTGATGATCTTTACCATTTTCTGAAGGTATGACTGGTATTTATGAAGGCCTGATTGATTTTCATTCTTTCTTAGAGTAGGAATGTGCTTTTTGTTGTGCAGCTTGTTGTGAGAAAACTAGGAAGAGGTGAGTGACTTCAACAGAAGAGGGAACTGTATTAATGAACTTTGTCACCAACTATATGTCAACCTAATTTCCTCTTTTCTCGATTAAAAGCAGTTGTTTGTTCCACACCATTGACATGCTCGGCTGATTCTCTGAACCAAAGCGAGAATGTTCATTTACTCTGACTCATAAATGAAGATTCTTGAACTTAAGCTTTGCATTGGATATGTTTGATAGCAAACTAATGTCATCATATGACTTTATCAAAAAAAGTAATGTCATCGTATGATCTGAAGCATTTGGGACATATAAAATATATGGGGTTGCTGTAAACATGAGACATCTGTGTATCAATTAACACAACGAAATATGTTATTACACAATCCGTGCATTAAAAGATCAGGTCTGAATTTCGCTCATGCAGCTACCCCACCCTGTTTTGTAATAGAATCTACAATTCTACATACGTTACAGAAAATGCTTTGAGGTAGTTAACTTTGAAAATGCTAAAATGGAATTTTTTAATGTGGACTGACTTTAACAAGTAATTATCTTGTATCTGCTTCATCTATATGCTCTGATGTATGGACGCAACTCATGGTACACCTATTCCAAGTTATTCGTGGTGCAGAAGGGAACTCTTGAACTATGTTATTTATTATTTGGCTAACTGTTGCTTATGTTTTCGTACATTGAATAGTGTGAATCAGCAATGTCTCTAACGCTATTTTTGCAATTACTGAATTGCAGCCTATCACAAAATTTGATTCATTTATCATTGATGAAAGGCCTGGAGAGCAATGGATTAAATTAAACAAGAAATTTGGAGAGAATGAAGAAATTAAAGTTGAAGTTACTATGTTTGATGCATCTATTCCTGTTCAAAAAGGTAGTGATGTATCTGCAGCAGATGATGTGCAACTTCACATAACTATGATTGTCAATGTTCTCAAAGGAGAAGGCAATGAAGTGCTCGAGTTTGTTTGTTCTGCATGGCCAAACAGCATTGAGATTCGTAAAGTTTACATGCGTGGGAAGAATGGCATAGTGGATCAGCCTTATGTAGGCCCTCCATTTAAGTAAGTATCTCTGATCTAATTCCCCAATCTCCATCTTGCTTGCTTAGCTTTCTTATTTAGTGTTTTTCTGCTGAGTTTGCTTATAAGGTTGTTAAGAACTTCAGGATTGGGAAATTTTGTGAAACTGAACATTCCAAAATTTCTTCTGAGTTTGCTTATGTGGTTAAGAACTTGAGGATGGGGAAATGTGTGAAACTGAACATTCCAAAATTTCCTCAACTCTTGTATTACCCTGATTTGCAGGGAACTGGATGATGAACTGCAGAATTCTCTTTATGATTTCCTAGAGACAAGGGGAATAAGCGATGAACTTTGTGCATTCTTACATCAATACATGAAGAACAAAGATAAACTTGAATTTGTTCGCTGGATGGAAAAGGCCAAATCGTTCATAGAGAAGAAATAGAGATAGTGGTTGCATTTCTCCCGCGAATGTTTTTTTGCTGACTTGTTTGCGGACCATGCTCTGGATGTCATTACTTGTGAAAAGTTATACTTGCAGGTTTAGAATGTGAAAGAAACACTTTTTAGCTCAATTGGAAGTCTGGCCATACTAATATATTTGTCTTGTCAAGGTTTCCTACTACATCAGAGACAAATCAGCCTTACCGGGAAGACAGGCAATAACATTTACTAATTAGTTGATGTATTGCATGAAGTTCAAAATCATCACCCATTCTTCGATCACAAAATTTACGCTGCATCTTAGCAAAGTGTATGCCTGGCTTTGCTTTGAAGTCAATGCATTTGGCGTAATAGGTTTCTCCTTTTCCTTGACCTCTCTGCCACATACTTGTACTTGAACTTTTTAGATTGCTATGTGAAACACCGATTTTTCTGGTACATAGAGAGCTTCCAGTAATGGTCATAATTTTTAGGAGCAAAACGTTATAATATGTATTTGTGGTCTATTTCTGTAGCAATTTAGTCAGTTTAATTTTGAGCAAGCTTCCGCTTTCAACTTGAGACGTTTTCATTGTAACCATGTCCTCATATGGGCATTCCTGGAAAAGGTAAATTATATTTGGCTACACCATCTTATTTTCTTTGTGTCCCTTTTGTTTTTTAAAACCATTTTGCTGCTATGCCAAATGTTTTGGTCTAGACTGTTTCACATTTTATGTCACAATTACTGAACATATTCAATCAAATATTTTGTGATGCAGCATAAGTGCTTCCTTCCAGCTGTCTCCCGACTTTACTGTCTGTTAGTAACTTGGTATAACCAAAGATACTTTTACTTTTATTGGTGGTAGATGTCTGCATTAACTGAAGTTGCATTAAGATATACTATCATAATTTTTGCTGATATTTATCTAGTCAGATAGACTGTCTTTTCCTTGATTGAGAAGATTAGGTATGTTAACACTTGTCTGCATCTGACCTTGGATGCTTGTTTAAGTGGACTCTTGCACTCATGTTTGCATGCCTATTTGTAAGACAATGTAGTAGGTATTAGTAACTATTTCTCTGTCTATGTCAACTCTCTCTTTTTTAGTTTTCTTATTGAAAACAAATACTATTGTGCTCTATTACTACATGTGCGTTTCTCTTTCATTTGTAACCTAGTTAATGTAATTCCTGGAGAATTGAAGAAATGTACTTATGGCTAGGGTGTCAAATAGGCGGGTTGGATTGGATTTGAGCATGTTAAAATGGGTTATGCTAAAACTAGCCAAAAGTTACTTGGCCTGAAATGGATTGGGTTATGACTAATGACACACCCAACTTGGCCTAACTTTTTTGAATTGTCCACTTCCCCCTACCCTATCCCAGCCCTGCCCCTTGCTCAGACCCACCTTCCCCTACCATCCATCGAGTCTCGGGACTTCATATCTGACTTGGGACATAAGACCTGAGTCTAATAGAGACCCAACCCTGACTTTGTACCCAAGACTCGAGCCATGACACTTGAAACTCAAGACCCTACCTGAGCCTCGATACCTAACCCCAGCCTAAGACCCGACCTGACCTTGACCTGTAACCCGACTCCCAATCCATAGAAAAAATCAAAGTAAATCTGTAGCAGTAAACCCAAAAATGAGGTAAAATCAACCCAATATGATATTATCTTGTGCCGAACTCATAAGATTTTGGGTGGGTTGGACGGACAGCCATGTTTGACACCCCTACTTAAAAGCGCTATATACAGGAAATGTTTTATTTTGTTTAAAGGTTAGGTTGTGATTGTACTACTTCAGATAGTTCTCACTGTTTAGCCGCGTCCCACTCACTATGATTAGGCCCTACTCATTGATTCAACATCAGATATGACTTTCTTGATGATCTAATCTATATCCAGCAATGGTTGAGATGGAATTTGGTCGTCGACATCAACTATTTTCCTGCAAGTATGCTAATTCCTAACCACATCAATTTCCTACCAGTACCTACACCTTTGCTGTATATGTTGAATTTCATGGTTTAAAATGGTCAAACCCGCGAAAAAGGGGAAACTTCTATTGCATTATGATGAATTGTGAGTCTTGAATATGATGGAATAACTTTTTGTTGTGTTATATTAGTGGTGGAATTGAGTTGTCCAACGTCGTTGCTTTCATTGTCTAAACGTTATCTTCATGTTTGGGAGTTGCTTTTTATTCAATTAGTAAAGCATTATATTATGGGTCATATATACCAAATTGTCTGGTTTGTGTTGTGTATACAACCAACTTATTGATTATTTAAACCTAGCAGTTTCTCCATGAAAGGCACATGGAAAAGTAAAGTGCGTTTCTCCTATTTCATCAATAGTTTCTTTTAAGCCTACCACAAACAGGAAGTAGAGTTGCAGTTTGCTTGTTACTACTTCAACAAAACATAGATAAGTTGAGATCGATTATATGAATCAGTACCATTTGTGTTGCTCTATTTAGGGTTTAATAAATGCAGTTTCTTAAGAAGACTAAAATATCAAGGTTGGATATATATAAAATGGGAAAGAAGCATAGGTTTTTTTGAGAAAATCAAATCTAATAGAGGACAATGTAGGTCCATTATTTTGGCTGAAAAGTCATTGGTCCAAATCTAAATCAGATTACACGAGTCTCTTAATTTTCATAGGCTCCAGTTGGGATGGGGAGAGTCGGTTTGTTCATTTGACAACTGGAATAAAAAAAAATGGCTCTTTGCTCATGATTAGAGGTGGCAAATAGGTCATCTGAATTGAATTTGAGCGTGTTAAAATAGATTGAATCAACTAATCAGTTTTGTTCAAAAGTTAATATGGTTGACCGGATTATATAAAGTATAACTTACATAAATCCCATAGTGTAAGACTTAATTACATTCTATCCCTACTCTTTTCTATTTTACAAAAATCTCCTAAAATATCAGCCATTCGGATACATAATTGGCTGTCCGGATACATTAATGCTGCCCTACAATAAGTGTCAATCTGTTGCGCTAAAACAGGAAATAAATCTGAAAATTTAATAAAATCCCATAAATTACGCTTACGTTTTTTACTATCAATTAAACTGATGTAATATATGTATTAATGTGCTTCATATTTATTGTATCAGATACATAGATGCAAGATCTTCACATTTTGCCTCAAACTGAACAAACTTTTCATAATAACATTTTTGTATCACCATTTATGAATGTGATGCATATACTTGTATGGGACTTTAATATATCATATATACATAAGTTAATAAGTATCAGATGTATTGTTGTGTGCCAAGATTGCTATTATGTAGTCAATACACGTTGTTATGTATCAATTTGTTAATCACTTTATTAGATGTCTATCTACAATAGAAAAAGACTATATCGACGAATTCAGATACAATTTTTTTACCACACATATTTAGCTATGAAAATAGTAAGGTTTATGTATCAACGCATATGATTTGATAGTGTGTACGGATACACGTCCTTCTAAATTTGGATAAGGTAGAAGATACATAGTCACACCTAGATACATGATAAATGATACATTTGGTAGAAGTTTTGTATCAAGTATCAAAACTAATTAAGGTTATGTATCAAAACTAATATTTGAACATGATACACTGTGCATGATAAAATTGTAATGTATCGTAGTGTTGAAACAAAGACATTATACATTAATTAAGAAACAAAATTAACTTAATACAATAAAAATCTAGTTAATGTATCCCAAACTATAGTCGTAAGATAATTTTGTAATTTGAACACGATACATT
>JAJOOO010005489.1:0-13831 GCA_029582685.1 Solanum piurae | reverse complement strand
CCTTCAAAAAGAAAAAAATTTAAGTTTGTTTTTAAAAAATATTTTCTAACTTCAATTTTTTATTTTTTCATCCCGATCCTCGACCACCCACCCCCCTCCCCCAAAAGAAATTGAGTTATTTTTAAAAAATATTTTCAACCTCAAAATTTTATTTTTTCACCCCTACACTCGACCCCCTCATCCACCCACCCCCCTACCACCTCCCCCACCCCAAAAAAAATTAAGTTTGTTTTTAAAAAATATTTTCAACTTCAAAATTTTATTTTTTAACCCCTACCCTCGACCTAATTGAATCATATAATAGGTCACATTCAATTAGCCACATAGGCGACCCCATATTCGACCCAAACTAACTAGCAGCGGTGGAATATATATATACATTACTACTCGCCTTTTCCCATTTTTAGTCGCCAAGGTTTAATTTGACTAATTTTTAAAGTTATTTTTAGATTACATTAATTCGATATTTTAAAACAAAAAATTTAGATATTCAAAAATTATACCAAAAATACTATAAATTACAATTTTGTGTATATCAATATGATGAAAAAATACATCGTAAAATGTTAGCTAAAGTTTTTATCGTTTCACTCTAAAAAACGGAAATCATGACAACTGAAAGTGGACGGAGGGAATAACAACAATATATTAAATTCTTAATCATTATTTATTTTGTATATTTATTATTTGAATTCGATATTCGTATTGGAATTCGACTAAATCCATACATACATATGAATATGTTTTGTTAAAATTCTGACTCCGTACATATGTATGAATATGTTAGTTCGTTAGATTTATGGGGGGGGGGGGCCCCCAATTAACCTCAGAGGAGTCATGGCTTTGGTAATTAAACGTTCAGTTTGAATTCGTTAGGTTTGTGTAGTTGGGGCATGATAAATAGGAAGAGTTATAATTAACAATTCATGTTGCAGAAGAAGGAAGGGATTAAGACCCTGTTTGAATTGACTTAAAATTAAAGTTGATCGAACTTACTTTTAAGTAATTTTTAGCTTTAAGTGGATGCGATATCTTAACAAGAGCCAACAACTTACTGAAAAAACATTTACAACTACGCTAATCACTTCTCAGTTAGAGAGAGGGGAATTAGCTGTCAGTTTTATTTCAAATGTTTAAATGCTTGTATTCATTCTTGACCAACCCAGTTTCTTCCTATAAAAAGAGACTCAAGGAATTACACCACTCCATCACTACTCATCAAATGACAAGGCATAGGATAAATTAAAGAAAAGTAAAGCTATTTAGGCAATAATAGGAAGTGATGGCAAACGAGTTGTCCATAGTTATCCTTTGCCTTGATTTGGTAGTGGTACATACCACAGCAGCAAGAGACATGCCAAGTGACAATGGTTTTTTTTACCAAAAGAATGTTTTCGTAGGCGCTGGAGGTATCGCTAGCTGGCATTGGCAGCAATGGCCTGCCTTTTGGTGGAGTTGTTAGCGGAGTAGGTGGCAATGTTGGTGGAATTGGGGGTGGTGGAGTAGGGGGTCTAGGAGGACTAGGTGGTATTGGTGGCGGGGCTGGTGGTGGTGGTGGTGGTGCAGGAAGTCTTCCACTTCCATGAAGAATATTCATCACTTTCATGTAACTAAGTTTTATTCTTATCTGCATTAGTTTTTCATGCATGCTTGATTATGATCAAGTTAATTTGCTAGCTAACTACTGTGAGAAAAGAGTGATTTTTTAAAAAAAAAATTGATTGTTGATGTTTGGTTTATCCATATTGTAACGTTACGTGATTCAATGAAATGTAAGGTGTTCAAAGTTCAATGTTTCTCACTAATTTGTTTACTTTGATATGGTTGATGAAGTCGTACCTAAGAAAGATTATTCAAGTGGCTGAATCTTGTGTAAAATAATCTTGCAATAATTTTTTATATTTGTCTGAATATCTCTGTATATTTTTGTAGACTCCATAGCCATGCCTAAGTGAAGTCTTTTGGGGTTTAGGGAATTAAAATTGTTGTTCATTTTGTATTCCTAAGATACTTGGAACAAAACTTTGAAGAACTTGGTAAGAAACAACAAAGTTTAAAGAGTATTTTCAAACTAGAAAATTAAAACTAGTAGAGAAAATAGAATCAGAAACAGATTAGAAACAATATAAAAAAAAAATTCTCAAAGAAAGAAAATCAAGTTCACTGAATGCACAATGTCTCCTTAAGGAAATTATTCCCCTCAAGTACCCGAGGTTAATGGAATATATCCTCCCAGGATAGAACGATCTTACTCACCGATGTATCGGTACCTAAAACCACGGTGCCAGCGAACCACTCAACGGCAGTAAAGTACACTTAGAATACTAGATTTAGTAGTAGTAGAAGAAGTCCAGAAAAATTCGTTCTTTTTAAAATGAGAGGAAATCCCTCAATTTATAGGAAACAAAGGGTAGTGTGAAAAGGTTCTTACTGTGCCTTACCGGAAAGGTCACAAACCTTTGGAAAAGTCACAATCTTTTAAAAAGGTCACAAACCTTTCATAAAAGTTACAACTTTTCATAAAAGTCGCAACTCTTCATAAAAGTCGCAACTCTTCATTTTCCATTCACACCTTTTAAAACCCAACAATCCCCCGCATGAATGGGGAATGACTCCAAGACAAAGAAACGGACAAGTATGTGTACTTTATAAGGAAGAATTAATTACATCTGGATAAGTAGGTTGCCCCTTGGACTTTCCGTAGTGAACATATGTCGTATATACTCGATCAATCGGTAGATGCGATATCTTTGAACCGTCGAGCTTTGGTGTATACCTACACAACCATATGTCACATAATTAACCCTTTACCGTTTATGGTTCTTACGGTTGTGTTCGTTTCAGCCATGAACACCTCCTGGTTTCATGAGTGTATAGAGAATAGGCTTTTGACAATAATTCTCTTTGAAGCAGCTTACACTTCACACTCACATAGGTGATTTCTAACCATGTTATCGCATAGATTCACTATTTGGTCAACTCTGCCAAACTTAGCAAATCATTAAAAACATTAAGCTTTATTAACTCATTAACAAGCCTTAATGTTGTATCATTGTTCCTCAGCATTTTCTTCATCATGAGAATGGATTGAGTTGGTTGACAATGTTGAACCGTCAGTCATAACTTTATTTTTCTCCTTGAACCTAGCTCTTGGGATCTCCAGTCTGCTAGGTAGAGTTACCACCATGATGACTTGTCCTAAACCGTAAACCCATTCCCTTAGATGATCTTTCAACTTTCTCTCTAGTAAGACCATTTTGTAAGTGGATCCAACAAATTATCCTTTGACTCTACATAGTCAATTGTGATAATTCCACTAGAGTGTAGTTTTCTAACGGTATTATGTATATGTCTTATATGGCGAGACTTTCCGTTACACATCATGCTTCATGCCCTACCTATTGCATCTTGATTATCAAATTGTATGCATACTGATGCCAAAGGTTTGGGCCAAAAGAGAATATCTATCAAGAAATTTTGGAGTCTTTCAACTTATTCACCGGCCTTATCTAGAGCACCTAGCTCAGAGATCATTGTAGAGCTATCGATATATGTCTTTTTGGAAGATTTCCAAGAGACTACTCCTCCACCAAGAGTAAATACATATTCACTCATGGATTTTACTTCATTTGATCCCGGTGATCCAATTTGCATCACTATATCCTTTCAATACTGCTGGATATTGTTATAATGCAAGACATAGTTTTGAGTATGTTTTAAATACCCCAAAACTCTTTTCATTGTCATCCGATGAGTTCGATTGGGATCACTCGTGAACCGACTCAGTTCATTAATATCACATGTTATATCTGATCGCGCACACTTCGTGATATACATCATACTTTCCAATACTATAGCACAATCCAATTCTGAGTCACTTTCGCCTTTACTCTTTTGAAATGCAAAGCTCACATTTATTGAAGTCTTGACAATATTAAAATCCAAATATTTGAACTAGTCAAGTACCTTTTCAATGCAATGAGACTGTGACAATGCTAAACATTATGGAGTTCTATGGATTCTTATACCTAAGATCGCATCACTAACTCCAAGATCTTTCATATCAAAGTTGCTTTTTAGCATATGTTTAGTAGCATTTATGTCATTAGTGTCTCTACTGATGATCAACATATCACCAATATACAAACAATAACAATGACCTTGTGATTTCAATGTAAACATATTTATCACTTTCATTATTCTTAATCCATTTGCCAACATGGTTTGGTCAAATTTCTTATGTCATTGTTTGGGCGCTTATTTTAGTCCATAATGTGACTTAATAAGTTCACACACTTTATTTTCTTTACCAGGAACCACAAAATCCTCGTGTTGTTCCATGTAAATTTCTTCCTCCAATTCTCTATTTAAGAAAATTGGTTTTCACATTCATTTGATGAATTTGGAGGTCATATACCGCAGCTAATGCAATTAACATCCGAATGAATGTAATTCTAGTTACTGGCGAGTATGTGTTGACAAAATCAAGACCTTATTTTTGTCTACAATCTTTAACAAAAAGTCTTACTTTGTATTTGTCAATAGTTTCGTCGACTTTCATTTTCCTTCTGAAGATTCACTTTGAACCCAAAGGTTTATTTTCTAGAAGAAAATCAAGTAACTTCCAATATGGTTGCTCAAGATTGAATCAATCTCACTATTGACACCATCTTTCCAGAAGGATGAGTCTACAGAAGACACAAGAAATGTTATAAAATTATATTCGAAGGAAGTAGATGTCCTTTGACACTACTACGCTTCTGAATCTCTATATTAAGTACATTCTCTTTTTTTCTTTCCAAGTCTTTTAGACCCTTCACTAGATTACTCAAGTCTAATTTAACAGTCCACAATCATAGGTCCTATTTTAATCTTTTAGGAATAGGAACTTGGACTTTGGCTAGACACCCCCACACTTTGAAGTATTTCAAGTTGGATTTCCTTCCTTTCCATTTCTCATATGGAATAGATTGTGTCCTAAACAAACAAAATCGCTTTCTTTCTAAAAAGACAACTTTTTGTTGTTCCCTTTTGCAGTAAGGATAGTTCCTCCACACAAATGTTGTGGTAAACCTGAACTTATAATTAATGCAGCCATCATTTTCTTCAAAGTTCAATTTTTTTTCATACTGCAATTCCATTAGATTTAGGTGAATAGGACAGTAGTTTGATGGATAAATCCATTTTCCAAACATATCTCTGCAAAAAGAGATTTATATTCTCCATCCCTATCACTTCTTATCTTTTTTCCCAACTAATTTTCAACTTCAATATTATATTGTCTAGACATTTCTATTGCTTCATCCTTACCATTCAGCAAATAGACATAGTCGTTTCTAATGCAATTGTCAATGAAAGTTGTGTGATACTTTTTCCCACCACGAGATAGTGTTGACTTCATATCAGAAATGACAGTGTAAATCAACTCTAAGGGATTAGAATTTCTTTTAACAGATTTATAAGAATGCTCAGCATACTTAGATTCCACACAAACTTGACATTTTTATTTATTGCACTCAAAGTTAGACAAAACTTCTAAGTTGATCAGTTTTCCTTACAAGATTTTGTAATTGACATGTCCCAAGTGTTCATGTCGCAAACATTTTGACTCAAGCAAGTAGGAACAAATAAAAATATTGACTTTGAAAAGCTCTCCGCGAGGTAGCTTTTTCTCACAAATATTTTGTTCCTATTTCTTACAATTTTGTGTGATACAAACATTGTTTAGAGTCATCACCTTGTCAAATGTCCTTTTCGGAAGGAACTTTCCATAACTTTCAATTTGATTGTTATAGAACTACCCATGAACAAAGTTTCATTGGGTCCAATAAAGGCAATATAGTCCAAATGCTTCTTTTACAAAATATGACAAATGATTGTTCACCAATATTCATGTCTATACAAACAGTTATATTTAATAGACATATATTTTCATGAAAAGTCACAACATTTTAAGTGACACTCTTTCATAAAAGAACTCAATCATTTTGAACAAGTATACATATAATTTGGTAGTTTCATACTAGTCATACCATATACTAGTAAAAGAGAAACTCAACGACCACAATATCAAATATACTTCAAGAATTTTGTGGGTTTAACATAATACAAAAGTATCATCGAATTTCATATCTTGTGCTCCAAATTTAAATTAGACACTAAGTCTAATTTTATCTTTGTCATAAGCATAGAACCCCCCACATTTTAAATATGATCTCAAAAAAAAAATCAAGTATTTGAAAATAGTTTTTCCACATATTTTTTTTTCTCATGCTATCAAAGTGTCATTGGCAACATGAAACCTCTTTTTAAAATATTATTCTACAAAAGAATTATAGTGCTTCACTTCTCTTTGACAATCTTTACACAATGTCAAAGTTCATGTAATAGTGACACAAAATCACAAATTCTAAGTCACTGGTATTTTTCCTCTATCACAAATAGACATACCACTTAGTATTTAGAATACTAACAATAAAGACAATAAATTTTGTACAATTTGTTTCTATATAACAGTGAAGTTTATAGAAAGTCAAAAGTACAACATTGACTTATTATGTGAAGTTTTCATATTCTTCAAATCAATAACATAGTCTAATTTATCCAGAGTAGAAAACTACAAAAGTTTTTAGTCTACAAAAATCAGACACAATCAAATTTCACATGGAGTACAAAACTACAAAAGTTTTTTTAGTCTCCAAATAGAATTAAACATATTCTTAGATTATCACATAGATAAGCTTTTCTTTTCAAATAGCTTTCCAACTATAACATTTTGACATACTATTTTATCAAACAAAAATGTGCATCTCTTATTCTGCAAACTAAAGAATTTTAAAGGCAACACTTTTTGCCAAGGAACATTCAAAAATCATATGGTTTGCAGATCTTTTTCCAAAGACATACATGATAAATATCAAAACTGTTAACTTAAAAACTATTTTCCTCCTTAGATAAATAATAAGAAGGTTACTTGGTGTAATCTTCAACCGAAATACCACCAATTCTTCTAGTACATTCTCACTTCGACCTTGCTAAACAAAACATCGAATTCTGGACAAATAATGCATCAATCTTCTACTTCCATGATTTGTTTCTCTCAATTAGTAGAATACAAGAAATACCAAAAGGGGAATAATTTCCTTAAGATTGTTGTTCATCTTGTATTCCTAAGATACTTAGAACAAAACTTTGAAGAACTTGGTAAGAAACAACAAAGTTTAAAGAGTATTTTCAAACTAGAAAATTAAAACTAGTAGAGAAAATAGAATCAGAAACAGATTAGAAACAATATAAAAAAAAATTCTTAAAGAAAGAAAATTGAGCCCACTGAATGCACAGTGTCCCCTTAAGAAAATTATTCCCTTCAAGTACCCGAGGTTAATGGAATATATCCTCCCAGGATAGAACGATCCTACTCACCGGTGTATCGATACCTAAAACTACGGTGTCAGCGAACAACTCAACGACAGTAAAGTACACTTAGAATACTAGATTTAGTAGCAGTAGAAGAAGTCCAAAAAAATTTGTTCTTTTTAAAATGAAAGGAAATCCCTCAATTTATAGAAAACAAAGGGTAGTGTGAAAAGATTCCTATTGTGCCTTACCGGAAAGGTCACAATCTTTTGGAAAAGTCACAATCTTTTATAAAGGTCGCAACTTTTCATAAAAGTTACAACTTTTCATAAAAGTCGCAACTTTTCATAAAAGTCGCAACTTTTCATAAAAGTCGCAACTTTTCATAAAAGTTACAATTCTTCATAAAAGTCGCAACTCTTCATTTTTCATTCACACCTTTTAAAACCCAACATGGTTGTCTGATAAGCTATTGCACTTCACTGGGCTTATGAACACTAAATCAAGTTTTGTCCTGGACCCCTTACATATCAACTTGAATCCATTATAATCACGATGAATTGTAGTCTTGTTCTTTCCGACTAAGTAAAGCAAAATAGTAATGAAATCATCTTGTATCTATTTTAATTCATCAAAATCTATTTCAAGAATATTTCTAATCCCTTTCACTAATAAATAATTGATTTGAGCTCGAACATTTCAATTTGATTGTAGACTCATTTTAAAGCTTGAAGCTTTGTTCATTAATGGTGGTAATATTTTCAACTCCTTTCAATAATAACAAATCAATTTGAGTTCGACAACAATAAATTAATTTAAATAAAAACGTGAAATGGAATCTCTTGATTTTCATTAAAAGTATATGCTCTTGTGTCTTTGTTTAGTGATATTTGGAGAATGGCTAAATTTGAAGATGGATTGAAGAAAACATTTTTTTTGGTTTCCCACCCGATGTACGGAGTCCACATTAGAGATCCGATTAAGTTCGGATCGCGCACCAGGATTTTTTCCATATCCAAGGCTCAAACCCGAGACCTTTGGTTAAAGGTGAAGCACTTTCACCAGTGCACCACAACTGATAAGAATCGGGTTACCAGAATAAACAAGAAAATAATGCGGAAGCAAAATTATAAAGATTAAAGACCGAAATTGAAAGATATGTGAAATTCAAGAATAAAATTCCCAATTTCAAGATAAAGTGCTAAGAACCCTAATTAATCTTAGTATTCAAAATTAGCAAATTAAGACTAATTATGATACTAATAGAGTCAATTCAAGAACTTAGACCAAAAGTGATTTAGACCCCTATTACGAAGAAATTAGAGACAACAATTAGTATAAGACTAATCACATTCTTTAATTTACGAATAGAAACCAAATATATCAAATCAAGAATTAATCTTACCTCTTAAAGAATCGTTCTTATAAGGTTGTAAGATAAATCCATAGTCACCACACACAAAGGTGTAAAGAAGGGAAACCTCTCAAATAATATTAATCATATTTGTTTCAAAATAATAAAATCAACCCCTATATATAGGGAAAACCTATCCCAAATAGAATAGGATTTAAATTCTATTTTTATGGAAACTTTAAACTAGGAAACTTTTAAAATAGGAACTTTTGACTTTAAGTTTAACTTTTTGGACTCTTTTATTGGGCTTCGTGTGGCCCAATCTTCTTTCTTTTGGGCTTGAATTTAGACACCTCTTTCGTGATAAATATATTCTTGATTTTGTATTGAAGCCCGTCAACTTTAGTACAAGTAGGCTGACATGGATGCTATATATCATTCCCCTCTTCTTGAAAATAATTCGTCCTCAAATTTAAATCTCTCAAAATCAAGACGACATGCATTAACAAACAACAACCATTACTCGAAAGAAACAAAGGTATGAACAAAACAAGATAGTGACCATGTGTCCACTTAACTCAATTAATCCTGGCATGTATAAATACACCCTTATAAATCATGTGAACATCATCATCCCAATAGAAAATTTTCCTACCTATATAACCACAATGAACTACTTGTCTAGATGCCATTGCGAACGATTCATGCAACTTCAATTTAGTTCAATCAATAAAGTACTCCAATGGGCATGACAAAGACAATATAAAATTCCTATCAAATTGAACACTTTTATGATATAGCCAAGCATCTTTAATTATACCTCCCAAAGATTCTCCCACATAAATACTAGTCACCCATTCTTCAATATATATTGTATCCAAATAAGCATTGTAGTGCTCATAATCATGTACCTCATCATCACTAGTAGCAAACACCCTTTTCAACTCGCAATAACCAACACTTGAAGAATTATGACTCATTACATATAAAGAATCATATTCCAACAAGTTGTCACACTCATTCACAATCTTCCACGCATAAACACTACGCCTCTTTTCAACAAGTGGAAATCCACAATCAATTATGTCATGCTCAATTTTGAAAGAGTTCAAATTACTCTTATTGAACTTGGCGATTGAAGTTAATGACTTACTATATAGCAAAATATCATCATCCTCAAAATCAATGACGTCACCAACATAAGAATTAAGGGGAAGGGGAAGTTCATTATCTCTAAGAAAATTTTAGGTGTTTTAGGAATACCAAGAATGTGAATAAACCAATTATACATACCATACTTGGTCTTATGTAGCAAAGGAATAACATCACCTCATTTTTCCTTTCTCATTGGTGTTAGATCCATAATTGTCTTGTTGAACTTTTTGTTATGTGCCTTATCTTGGACAGATCCAAAATAATTCTCTTTACCTTTATTGTTCTCATCAACATACACTTTCTCAATTGGACTTGTGGTATCAACCACTTTAGGATTAAGTTCATCCAATGACTTTGGTTTTTCAATGCATACTTTCCCATGAGTATCTACAAGAGAGTCAAAACAACTAGAAGACGAAGTAGGAATGCTAGAGTTAGAATAAGAAATAATCTCACTCAAACTCTCTTGTTTTTCTCTCTCGACCTCAGTATCATCCTTTTCTTTTTTACTTTCATGGTCGTTTCTCTTTTCTTTTTCTCTCATTCACACTTTTTTCTCACTTGAAATCTCATTCTCTTCACACAACACAAGCTCTCATTTTTCCTCTCTTGGAATGTCAGAATGAACTCCTTTTCTCATCTCACTCTTCTCTCTCTCAAATTTTTTCATTGCTTCTTTCACGCGTTTCTGATCTTCATAAACTTGGGCTAGAGTTAAGGGTGAAAGTGTATATTTTCTTTTGTTTAGCTCAAGAGAAACTCTATTCTTTCTCCTATCATGAATTGCATTCCTATTAAATTGGCATGGTCGTCCAAGCATGATGTGACAATCTTGCATTGGAATGACATCACAAAGAACATTATCAGAATATCTTCCTATGGAGAAAGAAATCATGCATTGCCTAGTCACCTTAAGCTCATTAAAATCATTCAACCATCGCCACTGATAAGGAGTAGGGTGTTTAATGCATGTAAGTTTCAACTTCTACATAACGTATGAACTTACCACATTAGTACCACTTTCACTATCAATATTCATAGAGCAAATATTACCATTTATCTCACACCTTGTATGGAAAATAGTTTCTCTCTTTAATAATATGGTGACATTCTTCTCCTTCAATCGTTTGATCAACACATCAACACAATTAATGTCGTTTTGAGTTCTAGCTTTAATTTCCTTACCTGTTTTAAACATCTCAAAAAATATCAAAGAAACAAATATATCTCAATTTGATTTTTTCTCTCTCTATTGATCTCACTCTCTCTTGCCTTTTCCAACTCAAATTACTACCTTTAGATGGATCCTTCAGGACTTATATATAAACCTGATTAGTAACAACCTTTTAGAAGTAAGATGTAGCAAGAATTAAATTTAGCAAAACCCAAATAAATTGGGATTGATAATACAAGAAAAAAGACCACTTTGTGAAACCTTCAAATTTCCCTTCTTCTTGATTTTCCTTTTTGAGATAGAAAATCAAGAGTCAAACCAAATGTGAAGTTTCTTTAAAATACTCTGATTCTCAAGCAATTTAATTTTCTCTTCTTTTTCTTTTTCTTTTTTGTAATTTTCCTTTTCTTTCTTTTTGGTTTTTTTTTTGCTGAATTTTTAAGCAACTAGAACAGATTTATTTTTAAACTCCCAAGATTATCAAGAACGGAACCTTGATAGAACCGCTCTGATACCACTTGATAAGAATCGGGTTACCAGAATAAACAAAAAAATAATGTGGAAACAAAATTATAAAGATTAAAGACAGAAATTGAAAGATATGTGAAATTCAAGAATAAAATTCCCAATTTCAAGATAAAGTGCTAAGAACCCTAATTAATCTTAGTATTCAAAATTAGCAGATTAAGTCTAATTATGATACAAATAGAGTCAATTCAAGAACTTAGATCAAAAGTGATATATACCCCTATTACGAAGAAAATAGAGACAACAATTAGTATAAGACTAATCACCTTCTTTAATTTACGAATAGAAACCAAAGATATCAAATCAAGAATTAATCTTATCTCTTAAAGAATTGTTCTTATAAGGTTGTAAGATAAATACATAGTCACCACACACAAAGGTGTAAAGAAGAGAAACCTCTCAAATAATACTAATCATGTTTGTTTCAAAATAATAAAATCAACCCCTATATATAGGGAAAACCTATCCCAAATAGAATAGGATTTAAATCCTACTTTTATGGAAACTTTAAACTAGGAAAACTTTAAACTAGGAAACTTTTAAAATAGGAACTTTTGACCTTAAGCGTTCAACTTTTTGGACTCTTTTATTGGGCTTCGTGTGGCCCAATCTTCTTTCTTTTGGGTTTGAATTTGGACACCTCTTTCGTGATAAACATATTCTTGATTTTGTATTGAAACCCGTCAACTTTAGTACAAGTAGGCTGACATGGATGCTATCAACAACCCATGTTGGTACTTTTTTTTAAATTTTCAATTGAGATGAAGTAGGTCTCTTAAAAAGGTCATAGTATTTTAATATGGGTCATGGGTGGGTAAATTATGAAAACTGGGTGAATTTTTCAATTTTTGGATAAAACATAAATAAAATCAAGTAAATTATTTATATGATGACACATGTCCCTCCGTTAGTCCAAAAGGCATAGACACTCCAAAAATTAGACGGTAAGGATATTAATATCCTGAAAGTACAACGAAGGATATTGACATACTATTTATGATAGTTCAGCAGTATATTTGTTCTTTTTTCTAAGATAAATAGAAATATTAACTTGTAATATTTAAATATGATGGTTCAAGTAGACTTTAGGTTTGGAAGATCGCCTTTTCTTGCTGCCATGGGGTCGACCTGTGAACAAGGTAAACCCAATGGAAACCAAAAATGGGGGGGTACCGCATTGGACAGAAGATGATCCAAAAAGCGAAGGCTCACCCAGCTGAAGGAAGGAGGTGAGATAGGCAAGAGGTACCTTGCTTCCAAACCGGCCCAGTCGTGAGGAATCAAGAGATCTTTGTCGGTGCTGACTTGGATCGATTTCCTTTACTTTATTATTAAACTTAAACAAAGAATTCTTTGACTTTTAATGTCGAAACCTTGAAAGCAAGGAAGGACCTCTTTCCATCCATAGAACCTCTTCCTTATGCTAGAACTTTCAACTTTTCTCTTATTATTTAGTTTTTTATAGTATTCAAACTTTATTTATATTTTAAAATTATTTTTAATTTGATCTACATGCGAACCAACCTAATCCACTTTGTTCAAGCCCAAGTTCCAATGGGCTTATTCGAGTCGGGTTAAAAAGTGGTCATTCACATAAATAATAGGGAAAATTGTATGAAATAGCAATCTATTAATTCAAATTAAATGTTATAATCATAGTTTCTTTTATTTGTAATTCGCAGCAAACATTCCATGTTTTTTTTCATCCCATTTGTACACCGAAATATACAAATATACCGAAATATATAAATGCATGACCCATTTGTATACCAAATATACAAATGCAGGATCCATTTGTATATCGAAATATACAAATGCAGGATCCATTTGTATATCGAAATATACAAATGCAGGACCCATTTGTATACAAAATATACAAATGCAAGACCCATTTGTATACCGAAATATACAAATAGACTCAAATACAGTTTTTTTTATGTATAATATACAGATTATTAGTCATAGCAAACATAAAGTTTGCTAGGGAGCGCAATTATACAAACTATAGCTATAGCATACAAATATGATTTTTATGTTTGCTATATGTGAAAGTTGCTCTAAATAATATATATTGCCCTCATATTTACCATTATAGTAATATAATGTATTTTATCATTGGGAAACTTACATAAATATACTATATTTATAAAAACATTTATCATTTATAGCAATAACATTTTTTTCACTTGATCACTTTTAATACATTTATAATACAGTTTTAATACATATTACAAAAAATAATTTATTATTCACATATAATACAC
>JAJOOO010005488.1:0-16255 GCA_029582685.1 Solanum piurae | reverse complement strand
GCACAATCACAAGTCGATTGCTGCCTATGACACTATTGAAACCCTCACATTTCTTCTAAGTTTACTTAGTGAAATTCAAAACTTAATTCTTCCCTCTTTCACTTTGTATTTTCGTTCAAGACCAAGGCTGCACATTTGTAGACCATGTAGCAGCCTTTGGTTTACATTGCATAGTCTTCCTACACATGTCCTACACTTGTCATGATCAAGGTCCATCAAAACTAAACTTCAGTTGACATCCCCAACTGATAAGCATTCAAATTTCGAATTCAAAAGCAATATAAAAGTTACAATGTATCTGGACAAAAATGGTTACAAAAAGTAATCGCCGCATGTGCTTGGCATGTGTCATTGTTAGTTGAATTTTACCCCTTGATGCTATTTCCCTCCAAATTTTTTGGTGCCACGGCAATGTCTAGACGTTACATAGACATTTCTTGATCAAAGTCAGTCCAGGCCCTGCCGCCCATTTTCATCCCTGCGCACTGCCAACGCCTTTCCAGTGCCTTGTCTGCGTTTTTCTTTTGCCATGCTAATTTTTGTTCCAATCGTGCCATTCATTGTTTTCATGTTGAGTTTGCTTCACATTTGTCTATGCTTTATTTTAGCTCATCTTGATTTTCCCGCACTTGACCAGATCATGTACTTTTTTTCATGCCAACCTGCCCACAAGCGACGTCGGCCAGCGCTCATGTAATGCCATGGCCTGCTGCCTTGCCAGCGCCTATGTCATGTCATGACTCTGCCTTGTCAACTCTGTTTGACATCAACTAAGCAGTGCTAACACTTTTCCCACATGATTGGTTCACCCTGCACCTAGGTCCTTGATAAAGTCATTCATGCCAACCCTTTTCCACCACAGTGCCATGTCGAGTCTCAAGATCAGCCCCCTTACAGGTTCCTTCTATGACCTCTTTCTAATATGCTTCTCTTAACCTATTCTCATTAGCTTATAAGGCTACTTCATCTAACTCATAAGGGAAAAATAATGCTTACATCAACCAACTCTACATTAACAACTCAAATATGCTATTTAGGTACACATGAAAAATCATAAACTTAATTGTAACCTCATCTAGCTACATATGATCTCGGGTACACCTCATAATGCTCTTAATAATATAATGACTTAGCCACACATCATCTCTTTCATCTAAGGTTCACTATACCACACTTGTACCACTCACATTTATCAAATAGTAACACCTTAATTTCTCACATATTTCATGTTAGACCTACTAGATCAGATATCAAAACTAACATCTTCACCCTCATAGTACCATCCTTTTTATCACAAGACACGTCTCAAATTCAAGCTTTGTGTCTAGTACTAAACACATATATCAATATAATCTCTCATATGCTATACTAGCTTATGACTACTCGATAAAATTTAAAAACACTCGCCTACTAAGACCACATGATAGGTAGTCAATCTTTGTCTCTAATCTATCTATTTATAGATTACCTCACAACCGCTTTCAAAACATAAGCACCATTTACCCATTCACTATACATCATTACCTAATTAGTTTTATAACTGCCTGATTATCATGGGCTCTTCCTTCAATAATCATAAGCGTAACTCAGATCTATCACCTCATGAATACTCTAGTCCTTCTTTTCAACACCTATACTTGGTCTTCACTAAAAAAATGATACATTGGCATAAAATCCCTTCTTGTTAATGTATACTCTAACTCATCCATACTAGTAACTCTTACTCAACCTTCGATCATGAAATCTACACAAACTCATCACTTCTTAGACTACCCATAAGGGAAAACTCCTCATTAATAACTTACTGGGTGCATGACTGCAACAACATAATTTTCCTCATCACTATCTTCCTTTCTTAGATTACTATACATATGCATGAATTCTTCTAACCCTGGCCGTTTTTACTACTACTTCCTATAACATCGTAACTCATATTATATTTTCGAGTGAAAATACTACCTAAGCTCAAAAATACACTTCTTCCTAAGGGTATCAACTTAAATAGGGTTTAGAGAACAGAGTCTGAGAGTACATCCCGCTTTTAGTTGAACGCATGATTCATATGAATAGGAGTACATTCTTTCAAAGTGGGGGACTCAAAACCATAAATAATATCCCACTAACAAGATTTCATAGACACTCTAGGACACTCGAGCTCTCTGCTTTGATACCAAGTGTAACCGCCCAACCCACTTGTGATGTTGTTTGTTTTGAGTCTCGACCCGCATGACTTTAAAATGCGTCCCTAGTTGGTATGAACAACTTACGTGTATACCTAACATCTCTCTTGTGTTTTGTTGATGTGGTGTCACATACAACCCCTCTATGGACTAAGTGTCCTCACTGAGGTTTTCCCCACCGAATGTGATTTGCCTAGACTCAGCATTGAGGTTTTCCCTACCTTAACGGGATTTTCCTAAACTCAGCTAAACTCTTTCCCACATCGACAAGTCTGACACATGAGTGGCTCTGATACTACTTTTGTCACGCCTCAAGCCTACACCCTTGATGTGGCTGGCACTCGAGAACTATTTTTGATCCCAAAGCGAACCCTTGGCCTAATTGACTACTTAGCAGAAGACTTACTCAAGCGATAATAGTCTTAAAACATGAACTTATCTCAACACAAACTCATCACTACATAACCTACCCATACGGGAAAACTCCTCATTAATAAATTACTGGGTGCATGACCTCAATAACATAATTTGCCTCATCACTATCTTCTTTTCTTAGATTACTATAAATCTACATGCATTAGTCTAACTATGGGCACTTTTACTTCTACTGCCTATAAAATCGTAACTCATAGTATATTTTCAAGTGAAAATACTACCCAAGCTCTAAAACATACTTCCTCAAAAGTGTCTCAACTGAAACTAGGTTTAGAGAAGACAGTATGGGAGTACATCCTGCTTTTAGCTCTAACGCATGATTCATATGAATAGGAGTTCATTCTTTCGAATCTCAACACTTAACCTCACTCACGGGCTTCTCAATCAAGACCCTCTACAATCTCATGACTTTCTCAAAAAAAATGCTGGGAGTTACTCATCCATAAGGAACTAGTCTTTGCTTTTAAACTACCTTGAGTACGAGGGGTAGTCGAATGGATCTTAGAAACACACGAGTTTGAATAAATTCCTTATGACACAGTTCTATTGCACGATTTAGAGTATGAAGAAGGGATTTTTTTCTGAAATGTTTGTATTCCCTCATTTATAGAAGTGGGGCCCTCACAACCTGAAATAAGATCCTACTAACACGGTTTCATAGACACCCTATGACACTTGAACTATGGGCTCTAATACCAAGTCTAACGGCCCAACTCATTAGGGAAATTTTCCACTTTGGGTCTAGGCCCGAATGACTTTAAAATGCATCCCTAGTTTGTAAGGAATTCTTACTTATATACGAAACATCTCTCATGTATTTGTCGATGTTAGACTTTTAATCTTAAGTTGGGGCGTTACATACACCCTCTCGATGGACTCGGTTTCCTCACTGAGATTTGCCCCACTTAATGGGATTTTCTTAGACACAACACTGAGGTTTTGTAATACCCAAAAAACTAGTAGGTGAAACTATAGCCTTACGTGAGAGTTTTAGAGTTTCATGCGTGGGTTAAAGTTGAAAAAGGGCTTCCCATACATAGGATGAGGGGTTTAGGGGTTAAACGTCAAGATACGACTCCCAAAGGACCAACCAAGGGTCCTTGAGGAGGACCTAAAGCCTAACCCCAAACTGCGCAAGTTGGTGACCTACGGATACTAGGCGTAGGTCCATCCACGCCTTGTGGGACATGGTCATTGGTCAAGAGACAAATTGGGGAGTTGTAGGCCTTGACATATGGACCTGCATGACGGCCAGTAGCTCCATTCATAGACCGTAGGTCCCAGACGTAGGTCATGCCTGAAATCTGCCTCAATTCGGCCAAGGTGAGGGTAATTAGGTAAATTCCTAGGTTAGTTATTATTAAGTGAGGTCGTTTTATATGGTTATTACTCACCTATATGAGGGGTTTTAAGCCATTAACTAACCCTTTACACTTCATAAATCCCAAACCTAAAATCATAACAAACTTTCCCCCAAATAACTCTCTCTAAAACTCCATAAAAGAAGAAGAAGAAGAAGAAGATGATGAAGTCTAGGCTTGAAAGGGCTGCCTTTTCTACTCAATTTCGTGGAGAATCTTATATAAGGTATGTTAGATTGTTCATCTATGGGTTCTTCCACCCATAGAGCCCCCTAGATTTCCCCCAATTGTGAAGACAAAACCCAATTCTAGCTAGGGTTTCTTCCTACATTGTGGGTAGTGTTGAATTATGATTCCAATCAAGTGAATAATACTTAAATGATTGATTTAGCATTGAATTATGATATTATGATAAATTTATGTGATCTCCATGGTTAAACCTAGTCTAATTGATGAATGTGATATTTTGTGGGTTTATGCCATGAAAGGTGAGAGTAAAGAATTAGAGTTGATCTTCTAAAATTGATAATGTCTATATTAATTGTCAATATTAAAATCAAGTAGACATGAATTGAATTAGATTGTAGTGTACATTGGGGATCTTGATTTGTACAGCTTGAAGTTGAACCTTTTTGATGAATTGTGACTAAAATCACTTGATAATAAAGAATGTGGTTAGAATGCCTTGAAATCTTGGTGAAATTGATGATTGTGAGAAGTAAAGCTTTGACAATAAGGCTTTTAGTCATGAATGTTGAATCACTAGGTCTTTGAGAGTAAAGCTAATGTGATGAATATAAGTCTAATAGGCAGGATTGTGGTGAAAGACCTATACTCACTTAACCTACCTTATAAGTGCTTGAAAGTATAAAGTGATAGAATCACTTGAGCATGGATTGATTTTCAAGGACATCCTTCCATGATTTATGAGTGTTAAGTAAGGCTTGATAGTAAATCTTTGGGGTGTATTCTTTGATCCATGTGGATATTGAAAATGAGATAAAGACTGTGGGGGAACTCTTACGTAGTAGACTGCGGGTTTTCGAAAGTAGTCTCATGAGATGGAAGCCTTCACATAGTGGAGTTAAGGTTTCTAGTAGCAATCTCCATATCCAATGAACTAACATACTTGCTTGAAGAAGTATCTCATAGTGTTCAAAAGCATTAAAGAACTAACACATTCTTGAAGAAGTATCTCATATTATTCAAAAGCATTAGTGGACTTAGACATGCTTAAGGAAGTACCTCATAGTGTTCTAAGGTTTAAAGAGAGGGACTAGTTTCCAACCAAGAAGTATGAGTATGAGTACCTAATAGTTGTACTTAGCATGAATAGTATTATGGGATGCTATTCATGCATTGGACAAGTATGACTTAAGGTTATTTAAGAAAGTGTTCTTTTGTGTGATGTATATTGAGATAGGATTGTGCTATTGTTACTTTCTTTGTTAGTATTGACTAAAGGTGAGAGACTCCTTTGGTTATGAGAGTTAAGCTAAAGGATGAGATGCTAAGGTGATTAGTGTGATGGCCTATGGTGGTACTTAGTGTGAGTAGGATTATGGGGTTTTACTCATACATTGCACAAGTATGACTTGCAGCTACTTATGAGAGTCTAAGGTTGACTAGTGATATTGACTATGTTAAAGATGACTAAAAAGGGATACTTAGCTTGGATGGGATTATGGGGTCTTATTCATGTATTGCACAAGTATTCTTTGAGGTTAATTGAGAGTGGTCTTATTATGATGTGAATGACTAAGAGTTGAATAATGCTTATATGATGCTTGTGTTGGAGACTTAGCTTATTACTATGTTATTGTCTCCTATGCTTATAATTGATGTTTTATGAAGTATTGGATTATGTCTTATGTTGACTAACCCTTATCTTATGCTCTTATGATGTTATGTTAACTAACGTATTTAGTACACTTTGTACTAACGCATACTTTGCCTACATTCTAATCAAATGTAGGGTGTGGAGACTTGAGTTCTATTCTTGGAGATAGGTTTCTAAGGAGCAAGGATTTGAAGATTTGGGCGAGTCCTCATAGCTTCGAGGACAAAGCCATTATTTCCTTATGTCTTTTATTTTCATGTCTTGAGACTATTGTATGGGTTGTGTCCCAAGAGTTTTATTCAAAGTTGTATTAGATGGTTTGAGAAAAAAGTGTAGTTAAGACTTCCGCTTGCTTTTATAAAAGACTATGATTGTATAGATAAAAGTTTTTAAAATTTCCATAATTTTATATTATCTTATGTTATGATATGCTAAGAGGCTTGTATGAGGCTTTTTCGGAGTCTTGTACGCCGTTTCACATCTAGGGGTTACTCCTAGGTCGTGACAAACTTGGTATCATACAAGATTTTTGGATGGTTCTAGGATGTCTCAAACCACGTCTAGTAGAGTCTTGTTCATAAATGTCAAGCGTGCCACATTTATGAATAGGAGGCTATTGGATGCTTAAGAAATCTCACTTCTTCATTCTCTCAATCGTGCCTTAGAGTTTGGATCTAGTAGGTCCTTCTTCTAATCTGTGCCCTATAGTTTTTAGGGTATGGCTAATACAATGGCAAATGCTAGGAGAGATGAGGAAGGCAATGTGGAGCAAAAGGTTCCTCTCCAAGTTCCACACCAAGCTCCTCCTCAAGCTCCAACTGATCCTCCGGATATGTCAAATGCAGAGATTAGGTCGACTCTCCAAATGTTGGCCCAAGCTTTGACTACTCAAGCCAAAACTATGACGGCTCAAATCAATAGGGAGACGGTAGCTCTGGTGAACCCAATAAGGGGGATGGCTGCTTCTAGAGTGAGAGAGTTTTTGAGGATGAACCCTCCGGAGTTTTATGGCTCCAAAATGGAGGAAGATCATCAAGGTTGTATAGATGAGGTGTTTAAGGTGCTTGCTGCCATGGGGGTGACTTCGGTAGAGAAAGCGGAGCTAGCCGCTTATCAATTGAAAGATGTAGCACAAATATGGTATGAACAATGGAAAGATAATAGGCTAGTAGAAGATGGCCCAATAGAGTGGGAAGGGTTCAAAGAGGCATTCCTTGATAGGTTCTTTCCCCTGGAGTTGAGGGAACTAAAGCTGCAAGAGTTCATAAATCTTCGACAAGGGGGTATGAGTGTGAAAGTGTATTCCCTTAAATTCACCCAACTATCCAAATATGCTCCAACCATAGTGGGGGATTCGAGGGCCAAGATGAATAAGTTTGTGATGGGGTGTCCGACTTAGTGGTCAATGAATGTCGTTCGGCAATGATTATCCCAAGTATGAATATTTCACGTGTCATGGTACATGCTCAACAAATTTAGGAGAAAAAACTTAAGAAAATGAATAGAGAGGTGAAAAGAGCTAGATTCTTCCAACACCCCTAGGTTTGACCAAGAGAAGGATAGTGGGTATCCATTTCCTAAGCCTATTTTCACCAAGTGTGGGAGGAACCACCATGGTAAATTCCTAGCCGGCATGGAGGGTTGTTATGGGTGTGGAAAGAGTGGGCACAAAATGAGAGATTGCCCGATTCTTAAGTCTAAGGAAAGGGAGGATAAGCAAGTTGTCTGTAGTGGTATAGGTCCGGATGAGAGTGCTCAAAAGAAGAATAGGTTTTATGCTCTCCAATCTAGAGAAGATCAAGAATGATCTTCTTTTGTTGCTACCGGTATGTGTTTTATGCTTTATTAGATTCCTAATTATTTGTTGATGTTTAGCGTAATCAACGATACAACTTCAAGTACGAGTGTCTACGATCGTGCAATAGTATAGTAACCCAACCAAGGGTTGGGGTCGTGTCCCAAGGGATCGGTTTTGAGAATTAATAGAAAAATAAAATTTAGTTCTAACTAGTCGTACATAAAGACATTAATGATTAAAAACATTGTAAATTAAAGGGGGACACAAAAGTGTCAATTAACAATGGGGGTTTTGTCACAAGTATAGCAAAAATAGTAGAAATAACAAAGAAATCTATGAATGAGAGGGGATTCTTGGGATGTGATCGGAATATGAGTTAATCTAAATTGTTGGGTACATGCTTTGGATAGAGAATTTATAGAGTAATAGTGACTAGGCTAAGCTACATGTGGGAATAAATTATCTCTCGATCAACTTACCCCGTTTCAAATGGGTTCCTCTCGGACACCCACTTGCCGCATGAAGACCATCCTACGCCTTACCCCACTCACTCTCTCAAGCTGAGTGTTAGGATATGGGACTAGGGTTCACTCTATCGAGCTAAACCTCATGTCAACCCACTCCTTAGGCCATCAGTCTAGTAGTCTTGGTTTCGCGACCTCTCTCTCGAGCAAGCCGAAAACACATAAATAAACTTGAATTTGCAACTACAAATTTGTTAAATTCATCCACAACTACTAGACGAAATCACCATTAAACTACATCTAATTTGTCAGCAAGCAAGACCCAAAAACAATCTTAACCCATATTCGCTAAATCACACCCCAAGAATTAGGGTTTTTTAGCCACACATCAAGAGATAGAAATTTATACCTAAATGAGCTTGCATTCAAATGGGTATGAAGATTTAAGTCTTGTTACAGGCCAAGAATGAAGAATCCAAGAGACCCAAGTCCAAATCCTTAGAGATGAAACCCTCTTCTTCTTCAAGTTTCCAAAACCCTCTTCAAACTCAGAGCAAAAATAGAAATACTAAAATAATATTAATTGTTCTATATTGAAATAAAACTCAAGTTCAGTTGTTCAAAAAGGGTGTCTCAAACAATGCTACAGAAGACTCAATCGTGAATGCACACAACAAGACTCAATTTACTTATGCAAAGATCAAATTGTGTACTCAAAGATTCAAGTTGTGACACACCATTACCAAAGATTCTCATGCTCACAATACTTTCTACTAATGCAAGTTCAAGCTTAACGAAAGTATCTAAATCCCCTCCCACAAAGAATGATTCCATATTCACACACAGAGGCTAATCAATTTAAGATCAAGAATCAGATCCAATGCTCACACTCAAAAAGAGGAATACAATGCATGTTTTCACCCATAGGTTTGCCCTTATTTTCCAATCGACTTTCGGTTCGGCTTACTCAAGATCAAAAAGGTATTTTTTAAGGCTTGTAATGGGGCTGAGTGCAAAGGTATGGTCATTTAGGCTCAGTTACTTCTTCATCCTTGTGAGATGTGGTGTTCTCAAAACGTCATTTTCCCTTCCCTTATTACTTTTTCTTCTAGTGCTTCTAAGTCATCCTTTTATTCACTCTCCATGTATTGCTTGGAAACCCAATTCCTTTTGCACTTTTATTGCACAACTTTTTCTTTTCCATTTTTTTTGGAGGGTTTCCATTTTGTTTTGCAATACCATGGGTTAGAGAGACTTTTTCTTGCACTTCTTGACTTCTCCTTTTTCTTTTCACCTCACTCCCAACTTAGGCTTTTGGCCTAAGTTGGCTATTCACTAAACCACAAATCAAGAGGATTATAGGTAGTGGATCAAGTAAGGTCTAGCGTTCATCAAGTTTCTTTCAAAGAAAGGTAAGGCTCAAGGGGTGTTCAAAAGAGTTTCACACGCTCACGGGTAGGCCACAAAAGAGGTATATGTCAAATTTGGCTCACACTCTTTAGAGTTCCTTAAGATCATCTCAAGATCACACCTTTCTAATTCAAATAGACTAACGGGGCAAATTCTAGGTTTATTCATGCATGGTTCAAAGTAAGCTAATCACACAAGGCATCGACACTTAAGTCAAACAAGACTACCCACTTTCGCTAGTGTGCAACGGTCATTACAAGTGAATCAATTCGATAAATGGCTAATCCCAACAAGATGCAAAGAGTTCACATATTGTCTATGCAACTTCATTTGATCTCGTCGTAGCGGCGGATTCATGTTTGTTCGATTGACAACACCATTCAAGTCATCAGTATTGATCAAAAATGAGACTTAAATTTTGCAAAAGAACAACCACTTTTCAACACACGAGAGGTGGCATAAATTTTTGGAAAATTTTAAAAAAATTTGGAAGGGTCAAAATCATTTTTGTAATTTAAAACAAAAAGGAGCCATAAGCTCAAACATCCACAAAAAATAGTGTAAAAACAATTTTAAACAGAACAACCCAAATATATACAAAACATGAATCACAAATAGCAGACAAAAGGTGAGCCTCACCCCACCACAAATAAATGCAATTTGTCCTTAAATGCAATTAACACATAATCTGAAAGGCAAAATAAAGAAAGACAGAGAGGGAGGTAAAGAGGGGATCCTGTCTAAGCAGTCCCTCCATCTATCTGAGCATCAGTGCCCAGGGTGACCTCCAGAAGGACCAGCTTCATTGGATCCAGCAGCAGGAGCCTTTGCCAAAGAAGGCTGAACAACAACATCTATCATGATTTCTTCAGTCTCGACTATGTCGTCTGTTGTAGCTTCCTCAAACATCTCTTCGTCAGTCTTTGCCTCCAATTCAGGATTGGTTGTATGCTCCATTCCATCTCCATGTCCTGTGGTAGTCCACATATTTCTTCAGCTCTGTGATGGCGGTCTTCAAGGCTGTTACCTCCTTTGTGGCTCCCTGGTCGTGCTCGCACACTGTTATCCTGGCCTCTAGAGTATCAATAGTAGTGCTCAGTGGTTTCACAGCATCATCGAGAGCAGCCTAAATCATGCCTGAAATAGAGCTTTCTATGTTAGCAGCCCGACAATTAGCAGATTGGGCGAGCTGTCCTATCTGGATCAAGGATGCCTGAGTGATCGGCTCACAGGAGGCAACAACAACAATAGGTATGGGTGGTAACGCAGCAGCCGAGGGACCAGGAGGGTCAGCAGGAGTAGTAATGGTATCGGATATACCTGAAGGCCCATGGGCCGGAGTATGCGAAGATTCCTCGGCATGTATAGATCCAGTGGCCACAACTTGCTTCTGTTTCTTTCCCGCTTGGTCCTTAAGATATTCGGCTTCGATCTTTCGGATATTGGTGGAGGCGGTGGCAGCCAATTTTACATCCTTCTTTGCATCTCTAGGCACCTGAGCACTTTTGTACAATTTTGTGATCAATATCGGGAAAGGAAGAGATGTGTGGCTCTGCTTTGCACGCACATGGATCTCAGAAGGAATGGTCATCCCTAAATTTATCCTGGTTTTCTCTATGATGCATCCAAGACAAGCTGACTTAGCAAGGCGAAAGATCGATTCATTCTGTGATGGCATAATTGTGTTGTTGATGAACCCGAACCAGTATCTTGCAGCTACGCTCAGATCTTTCTTTTCAATCGAAACTTCTTCTGCTAGCCATTTCGGAGCATTATAATCTGAGATAAGCGAGGCTAACCACTTTTTCATCTCATCCATCTTCTTTGTTCTGATTAAGTGCTGGCAGTGATCATTAATATTATCAGACATACCTAAAGTTATGTTGATAGCTTCACTGTCACAAGCTACCTTCCTTCCTCTGACAACCACGTAGTCAACTGCTTTGAAAGACGACACTAACCTATTCCATTGAGGTACCAATGCACTGTATGCATTGTAAAACTCTCTAACCCAGCTTGGTATGTAAAAGGCACAGGGTATTGTGAATATTTGAAATTTGTGATATTTGAGGTATTCTATTATTTCGGGGAATTTATCGATCACCCCATCTATGGAGAGCCTTTTTTCCTCAATGATCGTTCTCAGCCCCTCAGACTTTAATCTATTCGTTGATTTAGGTGGGGAACCTTGTACTGGAGGTGCCAGTACTATTGCCTTTTCTGGAACTGGAGGAGTCTGAGTGGTGAATCGAGAATTTCTGATCCGAGATGGGTCGTTCCTTTGTTTAAATCGTAACTCATTTCTCTGTGCCTCTATCAATTCATCATCATCAGAATCCATGCTCTCACTATCATATGTTGTTGGGTCATTGGTGTAAAAACCAGTACTATCGGAACTTGCATCTAATAGCTCAACAATTTTCTCCATGCCTTTGCCTTTCCCACCAGTCGTGGAAATTTGGGTGGCCTTGTACATGGATGCAGTTGCATCCTCATTGATTGTGATCCATTTTCCTTTGCGTTGGGGTGGTGTGTTGCTACTAGCTTTGTTGGGTTTAGTCATACCTGCAAAAGATTTGGGAGGAGTTAAGGAAGAAAAATAAAATCATAGGCAATCTACTGCAGAAAGGCTCGTCAAGTGGATCGGCGAGTCACCAAACCTCTTTCGGCGAGCAAGGGTTTGTCCGCCAAAAGTTACAGTGCATAAGATTCTCCAGGGTAGCATACAAAGGGCGATCAAGAGTACTTTCGGTAAGTCGCCGAGTGCGTTCGGTGACCAATGGCTTCTTGCCGAAAGTTACAGTCTCATCCAATATGACCTGATATTAAGGGCGAAGATTATAGGTAGTAGATCAAATAAGGTCTAAGGTTCATCAAGTTTCTTCCAAAGAAAGGTAAGGCTCAAGGGGTGTTCAAAAGAGTTTCACACGCTCACGGGTAGGCCACAAAAGAGGTATATGTCAAATTTGGCTCACACTCTTTAGAGTTCCTTAAGATCATCTCAAGAGCACACCTTTCTAAATCAAATAGACTAACGGGGAAAATTCTAGGTTTATTCATGCATGGTTCAAAGTAAGCTAATCACACAAGGCATCGACACTTAATTCAAACAAGACTACACACTTTCGCTAGTGTGCAACGGTCATTACAAGAGAATCAATTCGATAAATGGCTAATCACAACAAGATGCAAATAGTTCACATATTGTCTATGCAACTTCATTTGGTCTCGTCGTAGCCGCACATTCATATTTGTTCAATTGATAGCACTATTTAAGTCATCAGTATTTGATCGGAATCGAGACTTAAATTTTGCAAAAGAACAGCCACTTTCAACAAACAAGAGGTGGCAAATTTTTTTTTAAAATTTTAAAATTTTCTGGAAGGGTCAAAAATCATTTTTTTAATTTAAAACAAAAGGTAACCATGAGCTCAAACATCCACAAAAAGTAGTGTAAGAAACAATTTTAAACAGGCAGCCCAAATATATACAAAACACGAAACTGTTAACACAGAAGGTGTGGGCCTCACCCCACCACAAATAAAAAGTGTTTGTCCTCAAATGCGAATAAAAGTGTCTAAAAGTAAAAGTATAATAAGACAGAGAGGGAGGTAAAGAAATGTCTTGTCTATGCAGTTTCTCTCTCTGTCGGAGTCTTAGTAGTTGGTGTAGCAGTCTGTGTATGGGCATTAGTGCCCGGAGTAGTCTCAGACGGAATAGCAATGCCGGATCCACTACGAGTTGTTGTGGACGTCTCAGTCGACGATGTATGGATCATCGGCTGCACAATCGTCCCTATAAGATCTGGCAAGTCTCTGAATATGCCCTCATCTCTGCTCTCCTGTGTCTCCTCAGCATTCACTGATATCAACTCCTCATCAGTCTATGTATCCGACTCTGCATGTCCTGCATCATCCCTCTGCACATCTCCAGTAGTAGCCGGGGGGATCCCCGAGGTCTTAGGAGCATCCTTGTCATCTGCTCCCTGCATTAGTATAGTGAAGTCGGTAGCCTTCAAGTAAGCTACATCCTTCTTCAACTCTGCTATTTCAGCTTTTAATGCTGAAACCTCGGGTGTCTCCCCATGTCTGCTCTCGCAAGCAGTGACTCTTGCAGTCAGATCATCAAAAGTGGTCCTAATGGGGGTCAATGCAGTCAAGATGGCACTGTCAATCATCCCTGGGATGGATCTCTCCAATCGTGTCGCCCTCACATCCGCTGAATAGGCCAGCTGCCCCATCTTCAGGATCATGGCATCAGTGACTCTGGTAGGCTGGGAGTAAGAGAAGGCACCTGGAATCTGTGAAGGAGAAGAAGGGGCGGGTATACCTGAAAACTCCGAAGCTGGAGTAGAAGAAGGTGCTTCTGCTGTTAATGAGTCAACATCGACCTCTGGAGAAGTATCTGCTGGAGCTGCTCTCCTCCTATCAACCTCCTCTTATGTGAACTCGGCCTCTATATGCCGGATATCGATGGAGGAAGATAGGGTGACCTCTATATCGCTAGAAGGATCCAGGGGTACTCCGGCACGCCGGCATAACTCAGTGATCAAAACAGGAAAAGGCAGAGACGTATGCGTCTGTTTGCCTCTCATAGCCATCTCATGTGAAACCAACAGTCCCAATTCGATCTGCCTCCTAGCCATGATAGACCCAAGGAAAGCCGCCTTAGGATGACACAAAATGGACTCGTTCTGGGATGGCATGATAGTGTTGCTGATGAAGCCAAACCTGTACCGGGAGGCAATGTTCATATCCCTCTTCTCAATCAGAGCTCCTGCCTCCATCCACCTCGGGTTGGTGTTAGAGATCATCGGAGCTGCCCAACCCTTCAAATCATCTAGGGATGGAACAATAGGCAAACCCTAGTAGGGTAGTACCGAGTGCAGCGGTCGACCCAATACAACATTAATATGATCATTGTGACACTACACCTCCTTGCGTCTAACCATAACCGACTTCACCGATCGAAACTCACTAGCCTTCTTCTTATTCGTTGGGACCAACTCTCCATAGGCTAAGTAGAATTCGCGGACCCAAGAAGGAATGTAAGGGCCCCATGGCCTAGTGAACTGCTCCAACTCATGATATCTGAGTGTGTCAAGCACCTCAGCGTGCTTGCCTTCCAAACCCTCCACAGATTGTAAATTTTCTTCTAGAATGGTTCGTAAGCCATCACCTTTTAATCTGCTCAGCAATTTGGGTGGAGG
Source organism: Solanum piurae (assembly GCA_029582685.1). Lineage (NCBI taxonomy): Eukaryota > Viridiplantae > Streptophyta > Magnoliopsida > Solanales > Solanaceae > Solanum > Solanum piurae. The sequence continues at coordinate 1,558 of JAJOOO010005488.1, read as the reverse complement.
TGGAGCTACGAGGAGTGCAGAGGCCACTGGAGGTGGTGCTGGAGTTGGCATTGATTCAGTAGTCGGGGGAGTGGCAGTTGAAGGGGTTTCGGTGGATGTGGGCAGAGCTCTAGCCCTGAGTTCATTCCTTCGATTCATCAAAGGTTGCTTATCCTCCGGCTCATGAAAAGCAAGTTCAACATTTGTACCCTTCCTAGCTATGTGCTTTTTTCGTTTGCCTTTATCTCCCGGTTGGAGGTCATCCCTTTTTCTCTTAGGTGGATTTAATCCTCCTTCGTTGATTGTAATGCCTTTAGCCTTTTTTTGTGGTTGCTCAGTTAGATTGGTGCGTACCATATCTGCAAAATATCGAAAAAGGATAAGAAAACAACTTAAGTCAGGCACAGTGACTCTCTCTGCAGATAGACTCACCAACCAAGTCGGTGAGTCGCCAAACCGCTTTGGCGAGCTAAGTCGGGCTCGCCGATAAGGTTGGCTAAACAAGTAAAGCATATCAGCAATGGGAGAGTTATTTCGGCGAGCAGGGTTTGTCTGCCGAAAGTTACAGTGCATAATGGTCTCAGGGGTAGCATATAGAGGGCAATCAAGAGTACTTTCGGCGAGTCGTCGAGTGCGTTCGACGATGCTTCTCACCAAAAGTTATAGTCTCATCCAATTTGACCTGATATTAAGGGCAAGATGGAGACATTAGGTGAACCGTCGAGTGATTCGGTGAGCTCGACCCAGCTCGCCAAATGGTCCAACGTGCCCATTTTCAATCCATCTTCTCGAATTCAATCTCACAAACCCCGAAAGAAAAATCAAAGTATGCACTAACAAAATTCGAACAATACCCATACTACCCATCACCCCGGAATACTCAGATTTCTCTCGGACTTGCCGCATTTGGCCATTTGGCGATATTTGCTCTTAAGAGCGGTGTCACCCTCTCTATCATTGAGCAAATTTTCAACATTTATCACAAACATGGGCTACTCAGACTTCACCCAATCAATTAAAAAAACATGCAATCATGACCCAACTCAATGAAAAGCACAAAGATTACGAGGATTCGACAATTAAACAACAGAGGTAAGTTTTTTGAATTAAAATAGGCATGTAATCATTCTAGTCCTATCAGAGAGGTCCATCACACATCACTAAGAGACAATTATTGCAAATGAGTACAAAATTCAAATGTAAATATGGGAAAAGGAAATTGTAACGACCCGAGAGCACCCCCTAGCCGTTACATGCGTATTTGACCTCTCGATGGTCTTATACAAGCCTTAGCATTCATTCATCGCATAGATCATAAAAATCACTAAGAATTTAAAACTTTTATTCAATAAAACCATAAGACTTCAAGAGTCACCAACATTTGAAAACATCAATATGCAAGCGAAACTACTAAGTCTTTTTAGCCAATCTTAGACAAGAACTTAAAACGTACTAAGGGACACGGCCCTTTACAAATGAATTGAAACTTAAGTGTCTATTACAATGACTAAGAAACTTCTAAACATAGTCCTCGAATCTTGAGGACATACCAAAGACTTGGAAGAGTGAAGCAATCCAA
>JAJOOO010005487.1:0-34596 GCA_029582685.1 Solanum piurae | reverse complement strand
CCAAAAGAAGAACAAGTTCATCCTCTCTAATATTTCTCTCTAGATGCTTGAAGAAGAAGACTAGTGGTTTCAAGTCAAGTCTTCAATTCCACCATTGAACCCTAGCTTTTGGCATTCAGGTATGACCCGTTCCTCCATAGAGTTCCTAAATTTCCCCAATTTTGAAGTTAGAAATTCCCAATTGAAGCTAGGGTTTTCTTCTATGTTATGGGTTCCTTTAAATATTGATATAATTGATTATTTTATGATCTATTAAGTGTGAATTGAGACAACTCTGTGATTTTAAGAAGAATCCCCATGAACCTATGCATACCCCATGTTTTTCTAAGCTATGATGATATAATGTGGAATTTAGCTATTAAAGAAGAAGTTTATGAAGATATGCATGTTTTATGAAAATGATTTAAGACATTTTGAGAGTAAAGCTTATATGTTGTTGTTGTTGTTGTTGTTGTTGTGAAAGGGTTTCTCACATAATACTCAATACATACATCTGAAAGGATTTTCTCACATAAGGATTCTTAAGAGTTGAAAGGTTTTCTCAACTAACTAGCTAGAAATAAGTTTTAGGAGCTATTCTAAAGAAAGTTAGTTTGGATTGGCGATTTGATGTGCCATCCATGAAAGATAAGTCAATGTAAAGAATTATGACTATCCTATGGGATTTATGTTTAGCACGAGGAAATTGAGATGGAAGCTCTCCCGTAGATAGAGGTCGGGTTTCTAGTAGAAATTTCCTTATCCCTTACCTATGTGCCACCATAGGATCATTGTCTTAGATATATGTGATTATCTTAGACAGACATTAGCTAGTGGATCCAAGTAAGCTAGAAGTTAAGGTTCTTTCATTGGCAAGTGAAGACACCCCTTTTTGGTGTGGGGAAGACACCGGATTCCATGTTATATCTTACATGGTCTCTATGTTGGTCAAGGCTAATTCTCACACTAAAGATGAACTAAGGTTACTTCAAGAAGTATCTCACAAATGTTCAAAAGACAAGTTTTACTTGTATTTTACCATGACTATTATGATGTTTTCTAACCCCTTTCCTATGGTTTTAACTTGGTCTTTGCATGATTTATATCTCTATGCATTACTATCATACATGGTACAGTTCTTTACTAACGCATACTCTTGCCTACAGTTTTCTCAAATGTAGGGTCCGACGTTCCAGATTCTCACCCCCGTGGCTAGGAGTCACCTTGATCATACTTAGGAGTGACGAGTCCTCATGTTTCGAGGACCAAATCATTTATCGTTTTCAGTCTTTACTTTTCAAATATTATACGTGATGCTTGGTTTACGTCCTAGTCACTCTTGATATTCCACTTTGTTTTATAAACTCTTTTGATATGAATTGTGTTTTTAAAATCTCTTGATTTTCTATTATGTTATTTATGTATGCTAAGTGGCTTGTGTAGGAACTATACTCCATGTTACTCCTAGGGTGTACCTTGGGTCGTGACAAACTTGATATTCAGAGTACAAGATTTAGAAAAGTCCTAGGAAGTCTCATAAGCCATGTCGAGTAGAATCTTGTTCATGAGTGTGAAGCGCGCCACATTTATGAATGAGAGGCTATAAGATGATTAGGAAACTCCACTTCTTTGATTACTCTAAGTCATGTGATAGAGTGTAACTTTATAATGTCTCTGTCCTAATCCTTATCTGATGCTCTGTAGGATATGGCCACTCAAAGGGTATATGCTAGAAATGTTCTTGAGTTTGTTTGGGCCTCAGCCGACACTGACATTGCAGTGTTCTTAAGCATACAAATTAATTCTTATATCGAGCCTACGGGTGGGGTAGACCGTGCCAATGGGCCAGGTAGGATGTACCTACTGGGTAGCATATATGTATTGTACCACATAGCTTCAGATTCACATTAATTCATTGCACACCTACGGGGAAACATATATGTATTGTACCAAAGAGCCTCATATTTATGTTGATTTTATGGCTTATGCACATTCATACAGTTCAGATCAGATTAATATTGGGATCCAGGTAAGGGGGCTAATATGGGTATTTAGCGATTGTTTGCGCTTTTAGGACCTATAGGAATTGTGTGATGTGTGTACTTTTCGGGCTTAGGGGGGCATGTCACGTTATTTATTGTTACATGCTTATATTTTCATGTTATAGGGATCTAAGGCATTGTACTTCGGTTTCACCCCTGCCTTTTTCATTCAGTACTTATACTTCAGTTTCAACTTTCAGTTTACCTTACATGCTCGGTACATTATTTTGTAGTAACGCCTTTTTTCTGGTGGCCCTGCATGCCTATATGTCCTAAGCAACGACAAGAGAGACCTACCGAGTAGCACAACCACCTACCAAGCAGATTGGTTGACTCCTTTCTTTCAGGGGTGTACAGAGCTCCAGAGGTTTGCTTATTTTTATTTCTGAAGATTTTTGGTAGGCCATGGCCCTTTCCCGTCCAAGTGTTATATTCGTAGAGGCTTGTAGACTAGTGTGTTGGGTTGTTAGTCACGTTATTGGACATGTTGGACTTACTTTCTAGTCGACTAATGTTTGATAGTTTCTTGGCATATTGTTTATATTTGTGCCTATTTTCAGTTTCTATATAGAGATCATGGTAGGTTTGATGGCCCACATAGTGTTTATGCTTTCCTAGATACCATGGTGGCCTCGACGGTCCAAACATGCTTCTATGCTAGCTGATTATTATTTTATATAAACTGTTGGGAGTAGTTGTTTTCCTTGTAGAGCTATTGATATGGGCCTTGTAAACATATGACTTATTTTTAACTTGAGATATACTTGTTTTCTTAACTGTGTTTGGCTGACATGCACCGTTAGCAAGTGGTTCAACAGGGTGGGCTCATGCCTAAGTTTTGGCATCAGTTGCGCCTTTTGAGTTTGGGCTTGACAAACTTGGTATCAGAGCAACGTCTTATCTTAGGGAGTCTGCAAGCCTTTTCAAGTAGAATCTTGTTTATAAATGTGTTGTGCACCACATTCTATAAGCAAGAAGCTACATACATCATTTAGAAAAGTTACCATTTTTTCACTCAATTCGCTCTATAGAGTTGAGTCATATGGGTTGAGTTCTTTCGATGACAATTGCTACTGAGCTCTCACTATATCTGCACTTATGAATTAAACGTTTCAAGCACACCTCATCCGATTCTAGGTGTTCAACGATTGTAAATCAGTATAAAATCCAACTAAATGAGTTGGAGTCGAATCCCACAGGGAGCGATACGTGTTTCAGATTCAATTGGGAAGTATAAATGTAGTCAAATCAGTCATAGGAATAAAAATTATTGAATAAAGACATAATCAAGTAAAGGGGTGAAACGAATGTCAAATGGGGGGTTTTGGTTTTAGTTATCAGCTACAAACAGTCACAAACAATAAGAATTAACAATAAAGAGACATATTCTTGGGATGTGATCGATTATAGGCAAATATAGACATATGGGTAATTGCAGCTATTAGTAAATAGCTAGATACTAGTGAGTAGGCTAGGCTTTAAGGGTGGTAATTTTCTCTCGATTAATTACCCCGAATCAGGTGATTTCTCTTTAACATCAACAAGCATGCAAATTAAGAACAACCCACATCTTAATGCATTCACTCCCTCGAGCTAAATGTATGGGAAAGGGTTTAGGATTCACTCTCTCGAGCTGAATCCAGGTCAACCCAATACCCACAAACCATTAATCAAAAACCTTAGTTCTAAAACCTCTCTCTCTAGCAAGCCAATAACACAAACATAAAATTGCGTTTGCAACTACAATCCTTAAATTAAACCTCAATTAATGATTAAACTCACTTTAAATATCATTTAAACTAACAATTAGCAATACCCATAAGCTAAATCAGGCCATAATCACATGATCACACCCCAAGAATTGGAGTTTTAGCTAGACATTATAAAAAGGTAAAAAGAGTTACCAAATTGATAATCCATCAACTAGGTAAGAGTGATTTTGTCTTTACAATGCTCCAATTTGATGAATCTCAAAGACCCACTTATAATTTCTCAAAAGTGAATTTCTTAAATCCTTCAAAGCTAAAGAAAACTCTATCTAATGTCTCAAGAACTATTTGATAGATTCTAAAAATAAAAATAAGATACCAGATGCTCAACTAAAATGTTCAAAATCCTATTTATAGTGGCAAAAAATGTTCTACGAAAGCCCATTCGGCGAAGTAAGTCGGGCTTGTCGAACCACTCGGCGAGTCGCCCTTTGGTCTCTTTCATCGCCCTTTTGCCTTGGCATTCAGCATCCTCAAGGTTTGTAACTTTGTGCGATCGATCTTGGCTTTGCAGAATCACTCAGCGATCCGCCGACTTCTCCTTTTCCTCGCCGACTTGGTTCTTTTCTTCAGAGCATGACACACTGGAAATTTAGGCGGTCTGATGAGCCACTCGGCGACACGCCGAGTGCTCTTGGTGAACCTCAAGCTCGTCCATCTTCATTTCTTCAGCCTGTTTTGTTCCTTTTTTTCCTGTTAATGTCCTTGCTTTGTTCATCAATCTATATTCCTGAAAATAAAGGATTTAACATCAGTTATTGGTACAAAATAAGCATTTGAGGACACTAAATCTATATAGACAAATTTCTAAATGAGTCCAAATCTTGGACTCATCAACACACCAAACTTAAACTTTTGCTTGTCCTCAAGTAAAACTCAAGTTCAGCAGTTCAAAAAGGATGTCTCAAACAGCGCTACAAAAGACTCAATCATGAATGCACACAACAAGACTCAACTTACTCATGCAAGGATCAATTGTGTACTCAAAGATTCAAGTTGTGACTCACCATTATCAAAGATGCTTAAGTTCACAATACTAGCTTCAAATGCAAGTTCAAGCTCAACAAAGGTATTCAAATGCCCTCACAACAAAGATGATTCCATATTCACACATAATTCTTCAACAATTTATAGTTCCGGAATCACATACGACTCTCACACTCACAAAGATGAACATATGCATGACTTCACCCATAGGTTTGCCCTTATTTTCCAATCAACATTCGTTTCAGCTCATTCAAGATAAAAAAAAAGGTCTTTTCAAGGCTTGTAACGGGGCTGAGTGTAAAGGTATGGTCATTTAGGCTCAATGACTGCTATCCTCATGAAATGTGGTATGAAAATCACTTTTCTTCTTTTTCTTCAGCATTTTTTTATGCTCAAGATTCACCCCATTATTCAACTTCCAATGGAATACCGGACACCCCATTTCTTTTGCAACTTTCACAACTTTATTTCACAACTTTTTCATTCTTTTTCTTTTGCTTTCTTCTTTTCTTTCTTTTTTTTATATGGAGAGGTTCCATATTTTTTAAGACTATTGGCTCAAAGGGGAATTTTTCACACTTCTTGATTTACCTTCTCTTTTCACCACACCCCCAAACTTAGACTTTTGGCCTAAGTTGGCTATTCAATCAAACCACACTTCATGATGATTATGGGTGAATGGATAAAGAGAGGTCACAATTTCTCAAGTTTCTTCCAAGAAAATGATAAAGCTCAAATGGGGTTCAAGCAAGGTTCACACATCTCACAAGGTTGGCCACAAAAAGAGGTATATTGTCAAATTATTTCACTCCTCAAAATCGTTGCCTAAGATCATTTCAAGAGCTTGCATCACTTAGTCAACTGGACCAACGGGGTAAATTCTAGGTGTTATCACACAAGGTTCAAAGTAAGCTCATCACACAAGGCATTGGCACCAATATCAAATGAGACTCCACACTTTCACTAATGTGCAATGTTCATCACAAGAGACTCCATTCTATAACCGACTAGTCACAACGAGATGCAAAAAGTCCACATAATATCTATGCAACTTCATTTGGCCTCATCGTAGCCGCACATTCAGTTTTGTTCGATTAAGAGCACTATTCAAGTCATCGGTATTAATCATAACTAATACTGAAATTTGCACATGAACATCCACATTCAAACACAACAAGAGGTGGCAATTTTTTTAGATGGGTCAAAAACCATTTTTATTCAAAACAAGGAGCCACAAGCTCAAATATCCACAAGATAGAATCAACACACAATTTAAAATGCAAAAACCCAATATACATACAAAATATAGTCAATAAGAGGTAGGTATGGAAATACCTCACCCTGCCACAAACAAAAAGCAGTTGTCCTCAAATGCAAAAACAATCAAAAGTCAATAAAAATGACAGAGAGAGAGGTAAAGAAGAATCATATCTACACAGTCACTCCATCTGTTGGGGCATCAACGCCCGGTGCAACACTTTGATACTGGGCATCAGTGCCTGATGTAATAGCAACTCTGTCAGCGATGTCTGAATAACTGAATGTACAATCGTCTTCTCTAAATCCGGCAGGTAGGCATAGATGGTCGCCTTTTGAGCATAAAGTTGCTCCTCATCCGTCTTCGTCTCTGAATCATTAGTTACCACATCATCCATAGGCACATCTTCGGTTGTGGCCGGAGGCATCTCAGAATTGGCCGGGGCATCCTGATCCTTAGCTGACTCAAAGAGGGAACTGAAGTCCACATCATTTCTCAAATCTGAAACCTCGGCTTTCAAAGTCGTCACCTCTGAAGTAACCACACGTACTCTCTCACAGATCTCTACTCTTACTATAAGATCATCAATCGACGTCCGTAGGGGTGTCAACGCAGCTAAGATGGTTTGCTCAGTCATCCAAGGCACCTCATCCTAGAGCCGGGTAGCCCGCACATCGGCAAAATGGGCTAGGTTCCCCATCTTGAGGATCATGGCCTGAGTAATCCTGGTAGGCTGGGAAGTAGAAGAAGAACCAGGAGCCTGGGAAAAAGTGGAAGTGGGTGTACCTGAAGGCCTGGAGGCCGGAGTTGGCAAAGATGCCTATGCAGGTATGGACTCAACATCAACCTCTGGGGAAACATCCACTGGAGCTGCTCTCCTCCTATATGCCTCATACTGTGTGTTCTCGGCCTCTATGCGTCGGATGTCTATGGAGGATGTAGGTGTGACCTCAATGTCCCACTTCTCATCACGAGGAACTCCAACCCTCCGACATCACTCTATGATCAGCACTGGGAAAGGAAGGGACGTCTGGCGCTGTTTTCCTCTCATGGTCATCTCCTGCTCAATAATTAGACCCATATTTATGCTCTTCTGGGCTATGAGTGATCCGAGATAAGCCGTCTTTGGGTGGCGTAGGATGGACTCATTCTGTGAAGGCATGATGGAGCTGCTAATGAATCCAAACCAGTATCGGGCTGCTATATTCAAGTCCTTCTTCTCAATCGGAGCTCCAGCCTAGATCCACCTCGGGGTGGTGTAAGAAATAAGGGGGGCTAACCATCCCTTTAGGTCATCCAGAGTCTACATAGTGGTTTCCGAACTCGGATAGGCAGCCTTTAATCCTCTATCCAAGACAGTGTTGATATACTCGATATTGCATCTCACTGTCTTCCCTCGTATCACCACAGAATCTACAGGTCTGAAGGCACTAGCCTTCTTCTTTCCCTTCGGCACCAGATCACTGTATGCCGTGTAAAACTCAAAGACCCAAGGCCTGGTGAACTACTCAAACTTGTGGAACCGAAGAGTGTCCCACATATTAGGGTATTTGTTTACTACTCTGACCATGGACAGTCTCTTCTCCTCAAGAATTTTCCTCAATCCCTGGGCCTTTAGCTTGTTGAGTAGCCGAGGAGGAGGACCTTAACTGGTGGCGCTGGAACCACCATTTTTGTCGGAGCTAGCACTGTATGAGCAGCCTGTGGGGTAACTTTGGGGGTCCTAGATAGACCTTTGCAACCTCTAGCCCAAATCTTAGCTCGTCGGGATTGAAGTGGTTGGTCATCCTCAGGCTCTGAGAATAAGGCCTGAGGGTGAGCAGACTCCCCATCACTACCGAAGTTGTGCTCCGGTTTCTCCGCTACGGGCATTTTTCCTTTGCCCTTGCCTCCCTTCGGAGGTGCTTGGTTCCCCTTTGTAGAATGAACAGTTGCTCCCTAATTAATCACTATACCCCGTGCTCGTTTGCGGGGTGGCATACCTCTGTCGTACAAGTTGGTCCTAGCCATATCTGCAAAACACACCAAAAAAAGGTAGAAATAATCTAATAAAATGTAGAAAATAGGTTGCAGAAAGACTCATTGAACCGTTCGGCAAGTCGCCAAGTCACTTAGGCGAGCCATATCGGGCTCTCCAAAAGGACTGGCTCAAAAATTTCCTAGAAAGTAGACAGGTTGGCAATATGCAGGGACCCTTCGGCGAATCACCGACATCACTCGGCGAGCTCAGACTAGCCCGCCGAAAGTTCTAGTGTGTTTTAGTAGTTAGGGGCGCAGAAAAAGCGATCAAGGGAGACCTTCGGCGAGTCGCCAAGTGAACTTAGGCTTCTCACTGAAAGTTACAGACTCAAACCTAACCAAAAAATAAAATTAAGAGCGATCAAAGAGGAACGTTGGCGAACCATCGAGAGGTTCGGCGAGCTCGACCCAGCTCACCAAACTGCACAACGTGCCAATTTTCAACCCCATTTCCCAAAATCAAGCCTGCAGCCCCCGAAAACAAAATCAAACAACACAATCATGCAATTAAACTAAGACCCACTAGACCCATGCCACCGGGGTACTCATACTTCCCTCGATTTGGCCAAAATTGGTCATTTGATGACTTTTTCCCTTAAGAATGACTTCAAACGCTCCATCATTGGGCAAAGTACATCATTTAGCACAATTGGGGTTACTCAGACTTCACCCAACTAGGCCCAACAACAATTTATTGCAACCGACAAATTTATGATCAATTTTAAAGCACGAAATTCGGGAAATCAATAATATAAGTATTTTAGGCACGATTTCAAAACTAAAATATGCAAACTAGCACACAAATACGATTTCAGAGCAGGCCCAGCACACATCAACAAAATTTAAACAAATGTATTTAAATTCAACTGCTTTTGGAAAACCAACCTGTAAGCCGAAATACAAATTTGTAAAGCTAGGCGGCAATATATTCCAACTCCGAGCATGATATCAACGAGCAAAAAGTGATAAAAATCCAAAAATAAAGAAAAACTAGAGTGTGGGTGTGATTGTATGAGGCTAAAATGAGGGAATATGAAAGAGTTTGAAATTTTAAAACTTTGGCCTTTTAAAACCTTTCCGTTCGCGGCCCTTTTGGTGATATTATTCGTCCTCGCCGAACCACTCGGCGACACGCCGAGTAGTTACTTACCTCGCCGAGTTTTACAGGACCTCCAGCTAACGACAGACAAAGTCAGGATCGCCAACCTATTCGGTGAGTCGCCGACTTGTCTGTGATCCCGCCTAGTTTTACAGAATCCCACCTGTGATTTTTGAGAATCCAACGGCGGTCCAAATTGGGCTTGCCGACCTATTCAGTGAGTCGCTGACTAGACTCTTGGCTCGCCAACCTGCATATTTCAAACACATTCCATAGTTCAACCAGCACAATCAACACCCATTATTCCAAAAACGAACACAAAACAATAAAAACTTGGGTTGCCTCCCAAGAAGCGCCTTAGTTAACGTCAGGGCACGACGCAAGTACCCACTCAAACTTCATTCTTGGGGTTTGCGATAGTGTTACTAAGAAACCCCCCTTGTTGTCTTGGGTTTAAATGAAAAGAAATTTGACCCATTTCGGTCTCCAACTGCTTGATAGAGACGGAATGAAAGGTTACCGTCTGGTTGAGAGTCAATACATCTTCCTTCATTTCCTTCAACACTTTATCAGACCCTTCAACCTTGTTGAGAATACGTGAGAGCATATCCTTAGCTGGCCACCCTTAGAATCTTTGGGCTTTTGACGCTCGTGGGGAGGAACATACATATCCTTCTCCCCTTATCTTTCTTTCCAAGTAGCGTTACGATCACGCCACACTCTATCACGGTCTCTTCAGCCCTCATCTCTATTCCAACCTTGATTACCACCCGGCCTTGGGTAGTTTGCACGATCACCTCCTCCTTGGTTGGCTAGGAAGTTCACTTTCTCATTGTACAACACTTCAAATTTGGCATCTTTGGGGTATACACCACCAACACCGACAACATTAACACTCCTAGTACCAATACCCATAACGTTCTTGGCCAAGATGTCCAGTTGGGTCATCATCTTTGCCATGTTTTGGTCTTTCTCTTGATCTTTTTCAATATGTTCCTTTGTCAATTTGTAAGTAATAGGAGAGACTTGATCTTCACGGGTGTACCATGCCCGGTTAATCTTGGTCATGCTATCAAGGAGTTGGGCTGCTATCCCATAAGGCTGTTGCATTTCACCTCCCGGATAAAGTTGATCAGCCACTCTCTTGTTCACCGAATCGAGGCTTCTGTAGAAGTATTGCATCAGTACATTATCGGGTAATCCATGAGTTGGACATTGCAGCACCAACTTCTTAAACCTTAGCCAAGTCTCATGGATTGGTTCACCTTCCAAACATTTGAAGCTTTGAATACTGTCTCGAAGAGTCACCATCCTCGAAGGAGGGAAAAATCGCACTTGGAATGCGGTAATAAGATCTTCCCAAGAAATGATAGAATCTCTTGGCAACTCAGCCAACCACTTACATGCTTCTCCTATTAGAGAAAATGGGAACAACCTCAACTGAACCGACTCTTGAGATATGTTCTTAAAGGAGAACGGTCTACAAACATCAACAAATTTCTTGATATGCTCATGGGGATCCTCATGAGCCAGCCCACCAAACAAACCCTTCAGTTGGCTTCAGCTGGAGGCAAACGAATGGCACAGACTGCATCACTAGATTTGGGTCATTGACATTCGGTTAATTGACATCATTGAGATTTCCGATGTCATCTTGGTGGCCCACTTGGCTACCATTGCTTCCATTGATGCTCATTTCCTTTGTTCAACAATCAACACAAAAACCAAAACTAAAAATAAGTAGATTCAACTATGACTAAAAAGAATACAATTCCACTTCACCAAAAGAATTTCAAACAACACCACTCCCCGGCAGCGGCGCCATTTTGATTTAAACGTTTCAAGCACAGCTCATCCAATTCTGGGTTTTCAATGATCGTAAATAAGTATAAAATCCAACTAAATGAGTTAGGGTCGAATCCCATAAGGAGCGGTACGTGTTTCAGATTCAATTGGGAAGTATAAATGCGGTCAAATCAGTCATAGGAATAAAAATTATAGAATAAAAACATAATCAAGTAAGGGGGTGACACGAATGTCAAATGGGGGGGGGGGTTTGGTTTTAGTTATCAGCTACAAACAGTCACAAACAATAAGAATTAATAATAAAGAGATGAATTATTGGGATGTGATCGATTATAGGCAAATATAGACATATGGGTAATTGCAACTATTAGTAAATAGCTAGATACTAGTGAGTAGGCTAGGCTTTAAGAGAGGTAATTTTCTCTCGATTAATTACCCCGAATCAGGTGATTTCTCTCGAACATCAACAAGCATGCAAATTAAAAACACCCCACACCTTAATCCATTCACTCTCTCGAGCTAAATGTGTGGGAAAGGGTTTAGGATTCACTCTCTCGAGCTGAACCCAGGTCAACCCAATACTCACAAGCCATTAATCAAAAATCTTAATTCTAAAACCTCTCTCTCGAGCAAGCCACAAACACAAATATAGAATTGCATTTGCAACTACAATCCTTAAATTAAACCTCAATTAATGATTAAACTCACTTTTAAATATCATTTAAACTAACAATTAGCAATACCCATAAGCTAAATCAGGCCATAATCACATGATCACACCTCAAGAATTGGGGTTTTAGCTAGACATTATAAAAAGGTAAAAACAGTTACCAAATTGATAATCCATCAACTGGGTAAGAGTTATTTCGTCTTTATAATGCTCCAATTTGATGAATCTCAAAGACCCACTTCCAATTTCTCAAAAGTTAATTTCTTCAATCCTTCAAAGCTAAAGAAAACTCTATCTAATGTCTCACGAACTATTTGATAGATTCTAAAAATAAAAATAAGATACCAGATGCTCAACTAACATATTCAAAATCCTATTTATAGTCACAAAAAATGTGCTACGAAAGCCCATTCGGCGAAATAAGTCGGGCTTGCCGAACTACTCGGCGAGCCACCCTTTGGTCTCTTCCATTGCCCTTTTGCCTTGGCATTTAGCTTCCTCAAGGTCTGTAACTTTGGGCGATCGATCTTGGCTTTGCAGAATCACTTGGTGATCCACCGATTGCTCTTTTTCTTCGCTGATTTGGTTCTTTTCTTCAGAGCTTGGCACACTGGAACTTTAAGCGGTCTGATGAGACACTCGGAGACACGTCGAGTGCTCTTGGCGATCCTCAGGCTCGCCCATCTTCATTTCTTCAGCCTGTTTTGTCCCTTTTTGCCTGTTAGTGTCTTTGCTTTGTTCATCAATCTATATTCTTGAAAATCAAGGATTTCACATCAGTTATTGGCATAAAATAAGCATTTGAGGACACTAAATCTATATTGAAAAATCCCTAAATGAGTCCAAATCTCAGACTCATCAACTTACTCATGACCTAGACATATTATAGATTCAGGCTATTACACAAAACACATAGGCTCTAACATCAACAATATACGGTTAAGAGGATGAAAAGAAATTCGATGAAGGAGAATAGGCCCATAGGGTTTCAAACAAACGCTCAGGATGGTCCCAACATTGATATACAAAGAGACCACAAGGATAATGATCACAACAATCCCTTGGTACCAGGTTAGATTGATAGGGTTAGTTAGGTTTGGATGAAAGCTCCCCGAGTGTCATGCTCACAGCAGTACCGTCGCCTAGGGCAGTCAAGATCAATTATACTATTTTATGATATATTTGTGGTGGATCACATATTGGGAGTTTTCACACAAAAGGTTATTCTTATGGCTATGAGGGTAATATACAGAGATATTTTCCATTCAAAGACTAGTAAGGTTCAGGACATAGGGTCGGATTAGCAGTAGATTCTTCTACTTCAATACATTCTACAGAGAAAGGGCTATGATTTTCTCCATGTAGCGGTTGAGGTATAGGGGGCACATCTAGTTCTGGCAGTGGCTAGAAGTGTACTAATGCATTGACAGGTAAACTGACCATTTGTTTTCACTTTATTTAGGCTTTGATAGATCCAGACTCAACATTATCGTATGTTACTCCATTTAATGTTGGGAAGCTTTTCATAGTACCAGAGTCATTATGATGTCTGTTTGATGTATCTACTCCAGTTGGTGACTCCATTATTGCCAAAAGGGTTTATTAAGGGTGCATTGTAGATATTGTTGGTCATCTGACCTCTGAGACATGATAGAGCTAGAGATGCTAGAGTTTGATATTATTAGGGGCATGGATTTTCTAATATCTTGTTATGCCAGTGTTTTTTGTCGAGTGAAACTTATTAGATTCCACATAGTTTGAGAGGGAAAGGGTTAATATTGCAATGCAAAAGGATACATTCATTTTATATACTCTAGCGAGGAAATTGACTGCTAAAGGTTGCATTTATCATATTGTTAGGGTTTAGGATGTTAACATAGAATCGTCAACCTTAAAATATATCCTGATGGTTAATGAATTTCCAAATTTCTTGCTAGATGAGCTCCATGGTACTCCCTTAAAATTGGAGATTAATTTTACTATTGATACATTACCAGATATCCAACCGATATCAATTCCACCATGCAGAATGGTACCAGTAGAATTAAAGGAATTGAAGTAGCAACTAAAAGAATTATTAGGTAAGGGCTTCATTAATCCAAGTTCTTCATCAAAGGGTACACCAATATTATTTTTGCGGAAGAAACATAGTTCAGTGACCATAAATATAAACCACAAACAACTGAATAAGGTGACTGTAAGAAAATATATACATCAGTGAAGATTGATGACTTGTTTAACTAGTTATAGGGTGCCCGATGTTACTCAAAGTTTGATTTAAGTTCAAGTTACCATCAGGTATGAGTTTGGGAGAGTGATATTTCGAAGAGAGTCATCAGGACCAGATATGGTCATTTAAAGTTTCTTGTGATATCTTTCGAATTGACGAATGTCCTACTGGCATTTATAGACCTGATGAATATCATATTCAAGCCATTTATAGACATGTTTGTGATTGTTTTTATTGATAAGATTCAGGTATATTCACGATGAGAGGGGGAGCACAGGGACAATATTCAAAAAGTATTTTAGGTATTCCGAGATTAAAGATTGTATACTAATCTCTCATCATGTGAAGTCTTATTGCATTCTAGGGCCTTCTTAGGCCATATTGTATCAAATGTAGGTATATATGCTAATATGCAAAAGATTAAGGTCGTGAAGACTTGGCTTAAACTCATAACCCCAACAGAAGTTCATAGCTTTCTGGGGTTAGCAGACTCAATAGCAGAAGTCTTTAGCCATTAGTATAGCAGATGATAGAATCTTAGAACCAGACATTGATTGTGTCTTCTACATGTTGCAGGTTTATGAGTCCACAATTTGGACTCATTTAGGGCTTGATTTTAATAGAATTAGTGTCCTCAAATGCATATTTTGTCTCAATAACTGATGTAAATACTTGAATTTCAGGTATTTGAACTTAGGGACAAATCATGGACACTATGGAGCAAAAAGGAACAAGGCAGCCGAAAGAACAAAGAAAAAAAGGCATGAGGATCGCCTAAACCATTGGGAGATTCGCCGAATGGCCTTGGTCTCGCCCAATGTTCCAGTGTGCCAAGCCCTGAAGGATAAAATCAAATAGGCGATAGAAAAGAGCAGTCGGCGAGTCGCCGAACGATTCTGCGATGCAGTGATCGCCCAAAGTTACAGAGCTTGAAGTGCTGAAGGCCAAAGCGAAAAGGCGATAAGAATGACCAAAGGGCGGATCGCCGAGTGGATCGGCGATTCCGACTAACTGCGCTGAGTGATCCTTCGTAGCACACTTTTTGACAACTATAAATACCTGTTTGAATTTTTAGTTTAGTATCAAGTTTTATATTTTCAGAACTCAGTTTTAGAACTTAGTTTTTTTGGAGACAATTTTTCCTTAGCTTTGAAGAATCGAAGATTTCCATTTTTTTTAGCAATCGGAAGTGGGTATTGAAGATTCTTCATCCTTGATGTGTGTAAAGACAATATTTATCATACCCATTTGATGGAAACACTTTTTGGTATTGATTTCTATCTCTTTACTATGTCTAGCTAAAATCCCGATTCGAGAGAGTGAATCCTAAACCCTCTCCCACACATTCAGCTCAAGAGAGTGAATGGACTAAGGCGGCGAAGGTTGTGCTTCATTTCTGCTTATCAGTGTTCGAGAGAAACCAATTTGATTCGGGGTAAATTGTTTGAGAGAAAATTTAACCCCACTAAAGTCTAGCCTAGTTACTAATTTGTAGCGAGTTACTATCAATAGCATTTCCCCGGCTATGTATTTTAGCCCATATTCCTATAACATCCCAAGAATCCCGTCTCCATATTTGCACTTTCGCTTTAGTTGTCATTTTATTTGATAATTGCTTACAAAACCCCATTCGATAATTGACACTTGTGTCACCATTTTAAATTTATCATGTTTTTACTCGTTAATGTCTATAGCTATGATTAACTTGAACACATTTTAGTTTTTCTATTGATTCTCAATTACAAACCACTCCATGTGGGAACGATCCCAACCCTTGGTTGGGTTATATTACTATTGAACGACCGTGGACGCTTAGTATTTGATGAAGCTCTCGGATACGTCAAATCACAGGTCTTCGACAATAGATTATGGTAGAAAGAAAATATTCTCGATATTCTATTCACCCAGGTTCTACGAAGATGTATCATGATACTAAATATATTTACTAGTGGCCTTGGATGAAGAAAGACATTGTTGATTTCATGGAACAGTTTCCTAATTGTAAGCAGGTGAAGGTCGAGCACCAGGTTCTCACCAAGTAGGCTAACTCAAGATATACCCATTTCATTGGGGAAGTAGGAGGCAATAAATATGGACTTTGTTACAGATTTGTGTCACTAACAACAGAAGTTTGATTCTATTTGGGTATTTATGGACAAACTGAAAAAATCAGTCTATTTCTTGTCGGTTAAGACCATATTTTCAGCTCAAGATTTTATACGTCTATACATTATATGGATTGTTAGATTGCATGGTGTCCATGTATCGATTATTTCAGACAGAAGATCATTGTTTACAACACATTTTTGGAAATCATTCTAGAAGGGTCGGGGGATGCTGGTAAATCTTAGCATAGAATTTCATTCTCATACTAGTGGCCAAGCTGAACGTATGTTCTAGATGCTCGAGGATATGTTACTAGTGTGTTCTAGATTTCAAAGAAAATTGGAATGATCAATTTCAACTCATCAAGTTTGCTTATAATAATAAATATCACTCCATTATCAGTATGGCACTGTATGAGGATTTATATGGAGGAAAACGTAGATCCCATCTTGGTTGATTCGAGGTTGGAGAATCAAGATTTCTTGGACAAGACTTAGTGTTGCAGGCCATGGAATAGGTTAGATTAATTATAGAGCGGTCGTTGATAGGCGAGACTAAGAGTCTTATGTTGATGATCAGTTTTATCTAAAAGTTTCTCTTATGAAGGGCATTATGAGATTTGGAAAAAAGGGCAAGTTGAGCCCTAGGTACCTTGATCCTTAACACATCTTGAAATGGATAGGCCGATTTTCCTATGAGCTAGAAGTACCTCAAGAATTAGAGGTAGTACACCGAGTTTTCAAGTTTCTATCTTACAAAAGTGAATTGGAGATCAAACATGTATAGCACTGACAATAGATGTTCAGATTCAAAAGTAGCTATCTTATGAAGAAGTTCATATTGCCATAGTAGATCGCTAAATAAGAAGATTGTGAAATAATAATATACCTTCGGTAAAAGTGTTTTAGTGAAGCCATAATATTGGGGAGCTGACGTGGGAAATTGAGAAAGAAATGAAGTTCAAATATGCCGCATTATTTGCAACTTCAAATGAATAGACTAGCATATAAGTATATGAGGTATGTTACTCATTTTCTATATTAGTTTGTGTATTGGTTCCTATGATGCCGCAAATATAATCATCCTCCGAGGATGAATGTCCCTAAGGGGGAAAGGATGTGACACCCCGCCCGTTTGAACGTTGGAATTAACTTGTATTTTTGAAATAATTCTAAGACTACAAACCATATTAGGAAGGATTTTATAGGAGTTATTTTGAGTGCACAATGTTTGTATATTTAGTTTTAAGTTCAAGGAAGTTGGAAAATAAAAGTTAGTAAAAGTTATTGTAAATGTCGTTAAGGAGTTCTCTGTAATTTAGGGTCGGATGTCTCTAAAATTTTCTCCTAATATAAGAAGTTAGAATACCCATGACCTACAAAATCAAAGGTTTACAAGTCTAGTTTCCAACGCATTAAACCATTTATCAATATGACTTCAGAATTGAGAGATATGCAAGTTTTCGTGAGACTATGCAAGCAGACACCTCGAAATGGGTCCCAGCCCCTAAGTCGGTTATTATTTAAATACACCCATCTCCTTCGTTTTTTTCATTAGAACTAA
Organism: Solanum piurae; assembly: GCA_029582685.1. Classification (NCBI taxonomy): domain Eukaryota; kingdom Viridiplantae; phylum Streptophyta; class Magnoliopsida; order Solanales; family Solanaceae; genus Solanum; species Solanum piurae. Next base: position 17,068 of record JAJOOO010005487.1, on the reverse strand, counting down.
TCATAAAACCCAGAAAAATCAGAACTCAAGCTACTAAATCCTCCATCGGTGTTGATTCTTTCAATTCAGAAGTTGCTCTACGTCGCAAGCTCAACATTGTGGTATCATTTTCTTGTTGATTTCAAACTTTTGGTTGAGTTAATCTTATTTTTACAACTCTCCTTCGTAATTCCATGTAGTATCATTTTTACAGATTCTTGAGACACATGGTGGTGTTTTTGATATTGTGGTTGTGGGCAGCCCCTTTGTCTTATTTGGTTACGTTGTTATCGTTTTTTATTGATGGTGTTAAGGAGGTGGAGTTTATTGAGGGTTTTTTTTATTCCTATTGGAGTCGAGTACGATGGTTGTTGAATTGAATGACGTGAAGTATGCCTAGTTATGTTGCCTCGGGAGCTTGTGCTCCTTGTAGACGTTGTTGGAATATGTTCAATGGATTTAGCTGCTAATTATTGTTGTTTTCGTCCTAATTTTATTGTTTGTACTTTGCTGGTCACGAGTGTGGAATTAGCATCTTATTAATTACTCATGGTTCGTTCTTACAACCTTGTTGATTTTCACATTATTGTGTTACTTTGGTTGGCCAAAAATCATAGAGACGGCTTTTTAACATTGAATGAAAGGTATGTTAAGGCTATTATTTCTCTTCTGGCATGATCCTAATGGCCTAAGCTTGTTATGGCCGGTGTATTATCATTAGTTGACTCGTAGCCATGTCTTGTTGAGTTGGCTACGACCATATGATATAATGTCAATCTGCAACACTCTACTCCTTACTTAGTAGCTTAGAAAATCATGTTATGATTCTGTTTTGATTAATTATGATTACTTGTTATTGATATGATGTTGTATCGTCTGGTTGCCTCCTATGAGCTTGTTGTGGCCTCAATTGACACTGACATTGTAGGGTTCTTGAACAGACAGATTGATTTTTATACCAAGCCTACAGGCCGGGTAGACCGAGCCTACAGGCCGGGTAGACCGAGCCTACGGGCCAGGTAATCCATGCCTACGAGCCGAGTAGGTTGTACCTACGGGGCAGCATAAATGTATTGTACCACAGAGCGTCAAATTTGCATTAATTCATGGCATACCTACGGGCAACATATATGTATTATACCAAAGAGCCTCAGATTTGCATTGATTTACGGCACATGTACATTCATATAGTTCATATCAGATTAACATTGGGATCAAGGTAAAGAGGCTAATATGGGTATTTAGCGATTGTTTATGCTTTGTTAGGACCTATAGAAATTGTGTGTTGTTTGTACCTTCCAGACTTATGGTGGCCAGGTCATGTTATTGCTTGTTACATGCTTATATTTTCATGGCATAAGGATCTAAGGTATTGTACTTTGGTTTCACCCTTGCCCTTTTCATTCAGTACTTATACTTTAGTTTCAGCTTCCAGTTTACCTTACATGTTCGGTACATTATTTTGTATTGACTCTCTTTGCATGGTGGCGCTACATTCATGCCTGCAGGTCCTAAGCGATGACAAGAGAGACCTGCCGAGTAGCACAACCACCTATCAAGCAGATTGGTTGACTCATTTCTTCCAGGGGTTGCCAGAGCTCCAGAGGTTTGCTTATTTTTCTTTTTGAAGATTTTGGGTAGGCTGAGTCCCTGTCCCATCCAAGTGTTATATTTGTAGAGGCTTATAGACTAGTATGTTGGGTTGTTAGTCACGTTATTGGCCATGTTGGCCTTGCTTTCTAGTCGGCTAATGTTTTATAGTTTTTTGGCATATTGTTTATATCTGTACCTATTTTCAGTTTTTGTATAGAGATCATGAAGGGTTTGATGGCCCACATAGCGTTAATGCTTTTTTAAGCCGACATATACTTGTTTTCTTAACTGTGTGTGACTTGCATGCACCATTAGCAGGAGGTCAGAAGGATTGGCTCAGGCCTATGTTTTGGCATCAAGTACCAGTTGCGCCCTTTGAGTTTGGGGCATGACAAGAGTAATCTATGGTTCTATCCTTAGATTTGAGTATTATTTAGATGACTTGATTTTGAGTTCTTGAGTTCCTAATTCTTTTTTAAATTATTTTCCTAATTATTGAATTGATATATGTTATGCATTTGAGATTCTTGAGTTGATTCGTTCATGTCTATATTTCAGCATGAACCTTATGAATTGAGTATTCTTGAGATGAGTAGTATCGTTGAGTTCTTGAATTTTCTATACCGATATTCAGATCTTTGACTTAATTTGTTCATGTCTATATTTCAGCATGAATCTTATTTTGAGTTATAAAACATGCAAATCTTTTAAGCCAACATTTGTGTTTTTAACTGAGTTTTGAGGAAGTGGAGAGGAGTTTGAGAAAGAGTCTAAGGGAACTAAGTATTTCCCAAATGTTTCATCTTTACATGAAGAAAGAGAGTATAATTTTGAGAAACTTTGATTTCTAAATGAGTTTATGAGTTCAGAGATGTTTTAGAGTAGTTACCTCTTTTATGAGGATAATTTGAGCAATTGTCTCAAACTAGAGAAAGAGTATGTTTTATACATTTGAGCTTGAGATTATATGTATTATTGGGAGTAGTATTGAGCACCGATATGGGAATGAGTTCAGACAACTCAAAATCTTCATAAACCATGTATGCCAACATGGGTAAAGGATCATACTTTTTAGATGAATCATTAGTGCCTTCAGGCAGAGCTTAGTGGATACACTTAGTTGAGGTGTCCTATATTCTGTCAAGGTGTAGGACAGTTCTGGCAGCATGAGCGAGACGTTGTATCATCATGTAGCTCATACCGATGGTTGTCGGTTAGAGAATCTCCCAATAGAATTAAAGTGTATTCTTACATATCACTTAATATGTTGAGTTCCGAGATGAGTAAGTGTTTGGTAAAGCTTTAAATAATTTAACTATGTTATTTCTCTACAATCAGCTTGAGTATATTCTATCTACTACAGTCCTTTCAGTTAAGTTATTTAGTCATTCAACTTTACTAAATACTCGTACATTCAAATGTACTGATGTCTTTCAACCTGCATGTTTCTATGATGCAGATACAGCTGTTCAGGATCATCAACAGGTGTTTCATTGAGATCACTTGCGCTTCAGATAGCTTTGGTGATCCTTTTTCCTTATCAAAATATTTCACATTTATTTTTGTTTTATTATTGAAGTGTCGTGGGTTTTGTCCAGACACCTATCCTAGTATTACAGGCTTCATAGATAGTTAGAGTTGAGGAGTTTCTAACTACTTTCTTTCCTTTAAAGACTGTTTTACAAATTATTATTATTATTGCGAATGAGTATTTTCAGACATTCCAGGTTAGTTTAGGTTGAGATGAATTTGTTTTTTAAGTCTATTATCGCTTGAGTGAGTCTTCCACTAAGTAGTCAGTCAGCCAAGGGTTCTCTTGGGGATCATAAATGGTCTCGAGTGTCAGCCACGTCAAAGTGTAGGCTCGGAGTGTGACAAACTTGGTATCATAGCACAAAGTTCTAGAGTCCTAGGGTGTCTATGAAGTCGTGTCTGTAGAGTCCTTCTTAACAGTGTGAAGTGCGCCACATCTATAATTAGGAGGCTTCGACATTTGAAACATTTCACTTTCTTCTTACTCTTCTTCATGCGATAGAGTTCAACTTTATAAAAGTTTCCTCTAACTCATGTTTTTGCGTGTCTTTTCAGATTATGCCTCCATGAAGAACTATTCGAGGACGTCCTACCAGGAGGAATGATAATCATCAAGGTCAAGAATCTCCTAATGCACCATAGGTGAAACCCCCTCAAGGAGATGTCACCAATATTAAGTTCAGGAATGTCATTCAGATGCTAACTCAGGTTGTGGCGAACCAAGTTGGTCAACTAGGATTGGGTCGTCAGGATGTAGCAAATACATCTAGGATCCGTGATTTTTTTTAGAATGAATACCCTTGAGTTCATCGGGTCGAAGGTCATTGAGGATTCGGAGAACTTCATGGAAGAGCTTCAGAAAGTGCTTAAGGTCATGTTGTTGTTGATACATGGCATGTGGATTTAGTCTTATATCAACTCAAAGTTGTTGCTAGGATATGGTATGATCAGTGGAAGATGAACATGGCAGAGGGGGCACCACCTTTGAGTTGGGTTGTGTTTGAAGATGCTTTCTTGGGGTGCTTCTTTCCCCGAGAGCTAAAAGAAGTAAAGATAATAGAGTTTCTTAATCTAAAGTAGTAGTCTATGAGTGTGCAAGAGTACAACCTCAACTTCATTCAGCTATCCCGCTATGCTCTAGATATGGTGGCTGATATGAAGAGCAGAATGAGTTTATTTATGTGTGGGATATCCCATTTATCTAATAAGGAGGGAAGGGTAGCTATGTTGATAGGGGACATGGACATATCTAGGCTTATGATCCATGTACAATATGTAGAGGAGGACAAGTTGAAAGACAGGGAAGAGTTATGTAGTAAGAGGGCTAAGATAGCGAATCATGAGTCCTACCAGCAAAAGAATGGGAATGTAAATCGGCCATCCTTCCAGAAGAGGTCATTTGTACATGCTCTATCATCAGCTAGTGCACTTGCACCAAGGAACATGAATGATCACAAGACCCAGAACTCCTAGAATTTTAGGGTAGTGCGGCACAAGGGGCTACTTGGACCCCCACATGTACTAAGTGTCGTAGGAACCACCCATGAGTGTGTTGATGACTCCAATAGTTGCTTCAAGTGTGGTCAGATGGGTCATTTTATAAGAGAGTGTCCTAAGAATAGACAGGGTAATGGAGGCAATAGAGCCCAATCTTATTCAGTAGCCCGAGCAGATAGAAATACCCAAAGAGGAGCTACTTCAGGAACAGTTGGAGGTACAAACCGTCTGTATGCTATAGCTAGTCACCATGATCAGTAGAACTCACCAGATGTTGTCACTAGTATGCTTACAGTATGTACTTTTGATGTTTATGCCTTACTTGATCCAGGTGCGAGTTTTTCTTTTGGGACTCCTTATGTAGCCATGAGGTTCGGCATTTCCCCCGAACAACTTCTTGAGCCCTTTAGTGTTTCCACACCTGTGGGTGAGTCTATTTTAGCAGAAAGAGTATATCGTGATTGTACAGTCCCTAATCACAAGGACACCATGGATGACTTAGTTGAACTAGACATGGTGGACTTTGATGTTATTCTAGGTATGACTAGATTCATGCTTGTTATGCCGCAGTTGATTGTAGAACGCGAGTAGTCAAGTTTAAGTTTGCAAATGAACCAGTTTTAGAGTGGAGAAGTAGTTCAGAAGTGTCTAATGGCCATTTTGTTTCATACCTTAAGGCTAGAAAGTTAGTTTCTAAGGGGTACATCTATCACTTAGTCTGAGTTACTGACTCTAGTGTTGAGACATCGCTTATTCAGTCAGTTCCAGTTGTGAGTGAGTTTCCAGAGGTCTTTCCAGACAATCATCCCGGAGTCCCTCATGGGAGAGAAATATACTTTGGAATATATATTCTTCTCGATACTCAACCCATTTATGTTCTGCAATATATAATGGATCAAGTTTAGTTAAAAGAGTTAAAAGAGCAGTTGAGAGATATTCTTGATAAGGGTTTCATCCGACCAAGTGTGTCACCTTAGGGCGCTCCGGTCTTATTTGTGAGGAAGAAAGATGGTTCCCTTGGGATGTGTATTGATTACTGCTAGTAGAATAAGGTCACCATAAAGAATAAGTATCCCCTTCCGAGAATCGATGACCGTTTCGACCAACTTCAAGGTGCACCTTATTTCTCTAATATAGACCTCAAATCTAGCTATCATCAGTTGAAAGTGAGAAAAAGTGACATCCCAAAGATAGCATTCAGGACCCGTTATGGTCATTATGAGTTCCTTGTTATATCCTTTGGTTTGACTAACGCTCCTGCAGCATTCATAGATCTTATAAACATAGTATTTAGGACGTATCTGGACATATTTGTTATCGTATTCATTAATGACATATTGATTTATTTGAGGAATAAGGAGGACCATGCTAGTCATCTCAGAATAGTCCTCCAAACTCTCAAAGATCGAGAGTTATATGCCAAGTTTTCGAAGTGTGGTGTTCTTAGGCCACATTGTGTCTGGCGAAGGAATTCGATTTGACACTCACAAGATTGAAACAGTACATAATTGGCCAAGACTCACCTCTCCGATTGATATAAGGAGTTTCTTAGGGTTGGCTGGTTACAACAGAAGGTTTGTCGAGGGGTTTTCATCTATTTTGTCCCCATTTACTAAGTTGACCCAAAAACCAATTAAGTTTCAATGGTTTGAAGCTTATGAGAAAAGCTTTCAGGAATTGAAAACTCGGTTAACCACTGCTCCAGTGTTGACCCTACTAGAGGGTATAGAGGGTTTTATTGTTTATTGTGATGCGTCTAGAGTTGGACTTTGTTGTGTATTGATGCAGAATGGTAAGGTCATAGCCTATGCCTCCAGACAACTTAAGATTCACGAAAAGAACTACCTGACTCATGATATTGAGTTGGCAGTAGTAGATTTTGCTTGTAAGATATGGCGTCACTCTCTCTATGGAGTTTACGTGGATGTGTTCACCGACCACAAGAGTCTCCAGTATGTTTTCAGTCAGAAGGAGCTAAATCTTTGACATAGGATATGGCTAGAACTACTCAACGATTATGATACGAGTATTCTATACCATCCAGGTAAGGCTAATATTGTTACTGATGCCTTCAACAGGTTGTCCATGGGATGATATGAGTATTCTATACCATCCAAGTAAGGCTAATGTTGTTACTGATGCCTTGAGCAAGTTGTCCGTGGGATGATATGAGTATTCTACACCATCCAGGTAAGGCTAACGTTGTTGTTGATGCCTTGAGCAGGTTGTCCATGGGAAGTACTGCTCATGTCGAGGAAGGCAAGAAAGAATTTGCTAAGGAAGTTCACAGACTTGCACGACTGGGAGTTTGTTTGTTAGATTCGATGAAGGTGGAGTGGTTGTAATGAATAAGTATGAATAATTGTTAGTGTTAGAAGTGAAGGATAAATAGGATAAGGATCCTATTTTACTGTAGTTGAAGGAAAATGTGCATAAGCAGAAAGTAGAAAGTGCTGGTCTTTGCACAAGGGGGAGATGGTGTGTTAAGGCATCAAGCTAAGTTGTGAGTTCAAAATATGAATGAACTCCCAGATAGAATCATGGAAGAAGCCCATACTATCTAATATTCAATCATCCAGGTGCCACCAAAATGTACCATGACTTGATAGAAGTCTATTGGTGGAGTGGCATGAAGAGGTGCATTACCGAGTTTATTTCTAACTTTCCAAATTGCCAGCAAGTCAAGGCTGAGCATCAAAGGTCATGTGGTGTAGCTCAGAATATACCCCTTCTGGAATGGAAGTGGGAGATGATTAATATGAATTTTATTACTGGTTTACTGCGATATCGCAGACAACATTATTCCATTTGGGTGATTGTGGATCAGATATATGACCAAATCATACCACTTCTTACCAGCAAAGACTACTAATACAATAGAAGAGTATGCAAATATGTGCATTCATGAGATAGTTTGACTGCATGGATTTCCCTTGTCCGTCATTTCCGATAGAGGTGCTCAGTTTACTGCAGAGTTTTGGATGTTATTTCAGAATGGTTTGGGTTCAAAGGTGAACCTTAGTACTAGTTTTCACCCTCAGAATGATGGTCAAGAAGAGTGCACAATTCAGACCTTAGAGGATATGTTGAGAGCTTGTGTTTTAGATTTCAAAGGTAATTGGGATGACCACTTGCCTCTTATTGAGTTTGCATCCAATAATAGTTACCATTCCAGCATTCAGATGGCTCCGCATGAGGCTCTATATGGGAGAAGGTGTAGATCTCATATTGGTTGATTTAAGTTGGCGAAGCTGAATTGATAGGACCAGATTTGGTTCATCAAGCCATAGAGAAGGTGAAGACAATTCAAGAGAGCTTGAAAACAGCGTAGAGTCGTTAGAAATCCTATATTGATGTTAGAATAAGAGATTTGGAGTTTGAGTTTGATGATTGGGTATGTTTGAAAGTTTCACCCATAAATGGTGTTATGAGGTTTGGTAAGAAAGGGAAGCCCAGTACCCGATACATTGGTCCTTACCGGATATCCAAGAGGGTTGGTAATGTAGCTTATGAGTTGGAGCTACCACCAGAGTTAGCAACAGTTCATCAAGTATTCCATATTTCTATGCTAAAGAAGTGTTTGGGTGATGCTTCACTTATTGTGCCTACAGAGAGTATTGGAGTAAAGTACAATTTGTCCTATGAGGACATTCCAGCTCAAATCCTTGATCGTCAGGTTCGCAAATTAAGAACTAAAGAGGTTGCATCATTCAAAGTCTTATGGAGGAACCAATTTATTGAGAAAGCTACTTAGGAAGCCGAGAAGGATATGAACAAGAGATACCCTCACCTCTTTTCCTATGAAATGATTCTAGACCAAGGTACTAACTCTTTGTAAAGTACTCTTTGAGTTGATATGTTGAGTTTATATTATTTTCATGTTTTATACTTTGTGTTGAGTTGATAGACATTTTCCCACCCCTTTTATGTTTTGTTTGATCTCATTCGAGGATGTGTGTTCCCAAGGAGGAGATATTGTAACACGTCGAACTTTGAAAAGGACTAAAGAGGGGTAACAAGCAAGTCCACGAACCCAAAATGTACCATGGGTCCTTTACGGCTCCCTAGACGGTCCATTTAGGGGTCCACAGCCCGTTTAGGGCATGGTGGATGACCGTCCAAGGCTGCCAAGGTGGGAGTCACCTAGAAGAGACCCTAGACGGCTCGTGGTGATTTGTATGGTCCATTTAGGGGTCCGTACAAGTCACCCACAAGTTTTTAAGTTTTGTCTCAACTTCAGACGATCCTATCTCTCAGTAGACAATGAATTAGGTGGCCCATGACCTATCAAATTAAAGTTCTTTGAGTCCTCTTTAGAACGCCACAAAGTTTGCCTCATTTCGAGTTTGGAGTAAAAAGTTATGCCCATTTTAGTAAAGCCCTACCAAGTAGGTGAAGTTTCACGACCGGCTATACGGCCCGTGAAGTGTTTCACGGACCGTGAAACCTTAAACAGTCCGTCAAACCTCCCTTCTAAGGCACCTTGACAGTTTTAAAAGTTGGGCTTGTTTGGTCTTTCCCCTATGTGTTTGGTACTGAAACAACGTCATTTTAACCCCTATTATGAGCCTAAACCGCGACGTTTTACACCTAATTAAGGGCTTAGAAATTATTAATCAGTTATTTTACGTTCATTAGCACTTCATGTCATTAGAGAAAGGTTCCAAGAGGAAAAAATTAGGTTTCGAGCATTCTTCGAGTTTCGTTGATTTCGCCAAAGAACTTGTTCTTCCACGTATGTAAGGCTATCATAGTGTTAAACTAGTTCATCATCACGCCCTACATCTACTTTTAAATCATTAAAAGAGTGATATAGAATTCTATCTTTAGATTTGAGTATTCTTGAGATGAGTTGATTTTGAGTTCTTGAGTTCCTGATTCTTTTTTAAATTATATTCCTAATTATTGAATTGCTATATGTTATGCATTTGAGATTCTTGAGTTGATTCGTTCATGTCTATATGTCAGCATGAACCCTATGAATTTAATATTCTTGAGATGAGTAGTATCATTGAGTTCTGAGTTCTTGAGTTCTGAGTATTGAGTTTTCTATATTGTTATTGAGATCTTTGAGTTGATTCGTTCATGTCTATATTTTAGCATGAATCCTATTTTGAACTTGTAAATCTTTTAAAGCCAACATATGTGTTTTAACTGAGTTTTGAGGAAGTGAAGAGGAGTTTGAGAAAGAGTCTAAGGGAACTAATTATTTTCCAAATGTTTCGTCTTTACATAAAGAAAGAGAGTATTATTTTGAGAAACTTTGATTTCTAAATGAGTTTATGAGTTCAAAGATGTTTCAGAGCAGTTACCTTTTTTAAGAGGATAGTTTGAGAAGTTATCTCAAAGTAGAGAAAGAGTATATTTTATACATTTGAGCATGAGTATATACGTATTATTGGGAGTAGTATTGAGCACCAATATGGGGATGAGTTTAGACAACTCAAAATCCTCATAAACCATGTATGCCAACATGGTAAAGGATCATACTTTTTAGATGAGTCCTTAGTGCCTTTGGGCAGAGCTTAGTGGATCCACTTAGTTGAGGTATCCTATATCCCGGCAAGGTGTAGGACAGTTCTAGCAGTGTGAGCGAGACGTTGTATCATCATGTAGAATTAAAGTGTATCTTTACATATCACTTAACATGTTGAATTCAGAGATGAGTAAGTATTTGGTAAAGTTTTAAATGATTTAACTCCTTTATTTATTTACATTCAGCTTGAGTATATTTAACTACTACAGTCATTTCAGTTCAGTTATTTAGTCATTCGGCTTTATTACATACTCGTACATTCAAATGTACTGATGTCCTTCGACCTGCATCTTTTTATGAGCAGGTAAGGTGTTCAGGATCATCAACAGGTGTTTCGTTGAGATCACTTGCGCTTCAGATAGCTTTGATGAGCCTCCCTGCTTTCCTAAGGATTTCACATTTATTTTCATGTTATTGTTGAGTCGTCATAGGTATTGTCCCGACATATATCCTAGTATTAGAGGCTTCATAGATAGTTAGAATTAAGGAGTTTCTCACTACTTTCTTTCTTTTAAAGACTGTTTTACAAATTATTATTATTATTATTGCAAATGAGTATTTTCATAGATTCCAGGTTAGTTCAGGTTGAGATAAATTTATGTTTTAAGCCTATTATCGCTTGAGTGAGTCTTCCACTAAGTAGTCAGCCAGACCAAGGGTCGCTTGGGGATTAGAAATGGTCTCGAGTGTCGGCCACGTCAAGGTGTAGGCTCAGAGTGAACGACCTTCCTGCAAACCAGATTGCATCATGTCATCTATTATACTTGTCACGACCCAAAGTATACCATAGGCGTAACATGACATATGAAACCCCGAGAGACCCTACACAAGTCACTTAGCATACATCATGCAAGATAATAAAAGTGAAGAGTTCAAAAGGTAGCATTTCATACAAAAGAGTTTGACAAAAGTTGAAGTCTGACATAAGTCTCAAAGTCATCTAATACATCATAAGGAAAGGGATTGGAACGTAACTCATACATCACATACAAAGTTGAAACAAAATGACAAAAAGCAATAAAAGGCACCTTGGTCCTCGGAACATGAGGATTCACCAATCTTCAAGGTCTATGAAATCAACTAGCCACGCATATGGAGGATTGAGCGTCAGACCCTACATTAGTGAAACAATGTAGGAACAAGTATGCATTAGTACATGAAATGTACTAAGTATGAGGCAATATGCATAATTATGAATCATGATAATATAAATGACTTAAAACGAATAGGCATGATCATAATGAAACATTTAGAAGATTTTAGATAAGAATGACATGAAAATCATAGTACATAGTCAAATATTTCAACATAGAGGACATAAGAAAAAAACTCAGAAGAAAACATAGTTATTTTGTGGGATCTTAGCTTTAACCGACAATAAGACCATGAGAGCTATATCATGGAATCCGGTATATCCCTCATACCGAAAGAAGGGGAACCTACTTGCCAAGGTAGAATATGTACATATCATGTTTTTGTTAAAGTGGATCCACTAGTTAGGTCATTTAAGACAATCCTACGGGGCACATAGTTTGAGACTAGAGGTTACTACTAAAGACTACCTTATTTGAGCCTCCACCTCAAAGCCCTCTCGGTGCTAAGTCTAAATCCCAACGAAATAGATAAAAGTCAAATATCAATTTAATATAGGAAAAGGCAATGATCAATAACAATTCACATTTTCAAAATCAAAACATTGAATACCTCCTTAAACATAACAACATGGATGAGAAAATATTTCACCAATGTAAATTCATTTGGGAGAAGTACCTCTCACAATCATGATCATCATAGTAACTGAGAAATCCTTTCACAATAGCATTAATACTTTCCTTTTAAAGCATCATCAATTCATTCACAATAACTTCATTAAAACATGCATATCTTTATAAATTCATAGTTCCATGGGTTTATCAAAGGATCATGGTTTAAAAGCATAACTTAGGCATGGGCAAGTGCAATTTCAACTAAATATCATGTATTAACATCAAATAGTGCATTAGAAGACTTAATTAATCTAATCAATCGTAATTGGAAGAAACTCATAGTCATTGAATTGAAACCCTAATTTGATCATTTGAAGATTAAATTGAGAACTTGAAATCTTTGGGGACCCCATGGAGGAAAGGAATCCATGGGTGAATACACACATACCTTGATCCTTTAAGCTCAAGAAAATGAAGAATTTGGAGACTTGAATGGAACCCTAGTTCTTCTTCTTCTTCTTCCTTAGCCTTGAGAGAATTTGAGAGGATGACTTTGGTGAGTCTTAGGGAATTTAGGAGAATGAGTTGAAATAGGTAATTTGGGAGTTTAAAACGTTTATATAGGGTTTAGGGTAGAAGGTAAAATGACATAGTATTGGGTTAAAACAATTAGAAAAAGACCCAAAATTCCCTTTAAAATAATTGTCGGGCCCTATCTACGGTTGGGCCTCCAGTCTGTAGGTCCTTCTACGGACCGTACTAGTCGACCATAGATAGGTTACTGGGACTTCGAATTTTAACCAATTTTGACGGAACCATATGTACGACTCGTAGGTCTTCCAACAGACCGTAGAAACCAACTTTGACCCTTAAAATTTTACTAAGTCTTGGACTCACTTACGATACCTACCTACTACTCGTACATAGGATGATGGACCGTCTTGGTGAACTGTAAAAAGGGGTACTGGGACTTGATTCAAAAATTATTTTCCACAGTTCCTACGGTTGCCATCTACGGGCGTAGAAGCTTCTATGGTCCGTAAATAGAACCCGTAGACACAGACTTCAGCCCAAAAACTGCATTTTCCTTCATTTACAAATCCAGGTGTTACAATACTAAAGTCCTTGATTTCGTTAACTTTACAATCATCTTCAAAATCACTCATATTTAATGTATCAATCTCTTCTCTAACTTCCTCTCCTATAGTTTTACCTTTATTTTTGTAGCTCGAGCTTGTAGGAACTACAAAATTATTGATCTCCTTTACAATAACATAAAGCACATAATCAGTAAAAATTGATTTTTTTTCTTCTTCAATCATATATCATATATATATATATATAAAAGAGAATCCTAGGCCCACCTATGTAGCGCCACCACACACCAGGATTCTCTTTTAATTTATTTTATTTCCAACACTAGTCTTCTCCTTTTATGAAAAGTTGTGACTTTATGAATAGTTGTGACTTTTATGAAAAGTTGTTTCTTTTATGAAGAGTTGCGACTTTTATGAAAAGTTGTGACTTTTATGAAAGGTTGTGACCTTTCTGTAGGGTTGTAACTTTTCCAAAGAGTTGTGACCTTTCCGATAAGACACAATAAATATTTGTTCACACTACCCTTTATTGTCTATAAATAGAGAAATTTCCTCTCATTTTAAAACAACGAAAATTTTGAACTTCTTTTTCTTCTTTTGGACAGTAAAATTTGTGTGTATTTTGCTCATGTTGAATGGCACACTAACACCATTATTTTTGTATCAATACACTGGTGAATAGAATCATTTTATCCTGAGTGGGTTCTTGTAAACCTCGGATACTAGAGGAGAATAATTTTCTTTAAAGGGACAATGTGCATTCAGTGGGCTCGATTTTTTCCATTATGTTTCATTCTATTGTTACAGATCCTTATATGTTTTTTACGGTCATTAATTTATGCTTATATTATTAATTAATATTTTTGAGTACATGCTTTAAAGTTTGTTGTTTATGTTTATGCAAAGGTATTGTTATAAGTATTTGTTAGTACAAATTAAATAACAAACGTTAATTGAGTATTCAAGCTAGTTTTTTCTACTAAAATTGTTGAAGGTACAATAAAAGAAGCCCTTACAAATCTCTAATTTCTTCATCAACCACGTCATTCCTTCATATACAAGGATGAGATTTTATGTTCTTTAGAAAATCCTTTGAGAGTTAATAACTTTGCATGCCCATATTTTTTGTTTTTATGTTGTTATCTATTTTTACTAAATTTTATTTGTGGATATTATGAGTACTTTAAGGATTGAAAGTTGATTGAAGTTTTAGTCAATTTTTTGAGGTATGTTATTTCCAAACATTGGAATTTTTCTGGTTAGAATGATTTGTTATCATCATTGGATATCTCACAGTTTACTCCCTTTAATGTGTGTTTTTTCTCGCTGTTGTGTTCTCTCCTTAAAATTGTATTGATTATTTTTTGTTTGGTATGTATATGATCTCATTTGGACAAAGCTTTCGTCATTTTAATGGTTTTCTTTTTTTCCTTCTCATTCGGCTCTTCTAAATATTTTTGGTGTGAGTTATGACTATTTTCGACAAGCTTAATTTGAAGAATATGAAACAAAACCTACTCTAAATAAAAGTAATATCTTAAGCTGAGGAAATGATCAAAATGGTCCTTAATGTATGGCTTTGATTCCATTTTGTCCTTAATGTATGAACTTGATGGAAATGGTCCTTTATGTATCATAAATTGTGATCAATTTAGTCCTTAACCCTAAAATTAATATATTTCTTTTTTTTTTTGCCATCAAAATATACGAAATATGTAAAAGATGCGCACGTTCAATACTTTCCTTCCCCTGTTTCCAAAAATTTCAAAAGGGCACATCAATTTTTTTTAACCAAAAGGGCAAAATCGCTCCTGACGGAGCGATTTTCTTATGACAAAATTGACGACGTTACTCCTTTAAAAAACATAAAAATCGCTGCCGGTCCAATTTTTTAACTAATCGCTGCCATTAAAAAATTTTAACTAAAATCGCTACACGTGGAGCGATTTCTCATTATATTTTTAAGCAGTCCTCGCCTCGGAAAGTTTTAATAAAAAAAAATTTAAACTTTTTTAAGAAAATGGCTGCTATAGCAGCTATTCCTATTTTTTAAACGTTTTTGGGGCAGTGTTGTTAAAAAAAAATTCACAACAGCGATTTTCATGTTTTTTAAAGGAGTAACGGCGACAATTTTGTCATAAGAAAATCGCTCCGTCAGGAGCAATTTTCCCTTTTGGTTAAAAAAAATTGATGTGCCCTTTTGGAATTTTTGGAAACAGGGGAAGGAAAGTCTTGAACGAGCACATCTTTTACATATTTCGTATATTTTGATGGCAAAAAAAAAAAGAAATATATTAATTTTAGGGTTAAGGACTAAATTGATCACAATTTATGATACATAAAGGACCATTTCCATCAAGTCCATACATTAAGGAGCAAATGGAATCAAAGCCCATACATTAAGGACCATTTTGATCATTTCCTCATCTTAAGCTACAAAAGATATGTGTATTAACATAGATTGTTGTCCTTCATGTCCGAAGTCATTGTTGAGCGTTTGAGTTATCTAGATTAGACTCATTTTTAATTTTTTAATGTTCGAGAATATTTCTTTAACATGTGTCTAGAATCCAACATTTTGATCTACTTGTACTTTCATAATGCAACAATTATACATACATATTTCTGAAAAAGTCGTAAACTTGCATTGATGAAACATCTAGAAGGGCCTTCAGAGTTGCGGTTTAATGAATAATGAATTTTTAAAAGGGTCAACAATATTATTTTGCTTTGCTGTTGTTTCAAATTTGTTTTTCTCCTTCTATAAAATTTTGTTAGAGTAACAAAGTAACAGTAACGAAAAGTGGTGAACGTTTGACCTCATACACGTAGATTGTCTCTAAAAAAAATTATTTATGTTGTTCTGGTGTACATTTTTTAACAGTATTAACTTATTTGTAACTAATATTGATTATCGAAAACTTTCACACAATTTTTTTCACAAGTAACCATAAAATTATCAGATTGTATATTTTTCATGTAGAAAAAAAATAGAAAAAGTGATGTTTAATCGCTACATAAAACATCACTCAATTTTAACAAGACAATTATACATATATTATGATAAATTATGTAAAAGATAAAAATCATTAGATATCAAGATACTTTTAATCATTCATTATATACTTACAATTCTTGAGATATGCGATGATGTCAAATCATTTAATTTCGTTGAAATGTTCCTAAAACCTACTAAAATTTACTTCTTCTTTTTATCTTCTTACAACAGTCGATTATTAGAAAGGTTGTTCAAAAGCTTAGAAAGATTATTTATGCCCGCGCGAATTACCTAATTGAATATAAACCTGAACACCAATATCATTATGGATTAAGATGTGCGTCAAAACATCCTTTAGAAGTACTTAATTTATAATGCATTCAACTGACTATTAAATCCGATTTGTTTTAAATCAAATTTTCAAAATTGCACGTAAACTCAATAACACAATCAACAACAAAATTGACATAATTGTTGTCGTTATCTGATTGACCACTATGAAGAAGATATACATAATAAATCTCCATTGAAAAGATGAATCGCAGCAAGAAAATAAATAAATTGATACCTAGAATTGCAGGGGGAAAAATGAAAACAATTGCTAATTTTTTTCACCGCAATTGAAGTTCTTAAAGCTACATTGGATCTGATATTGCATGAATAGGTATGTATATGAAGTTTTTGAAAGAAGAACAAAGTTATGAATCGGTGATGTGAAAGAACACAGATCACAGAAAATAAGCTATATATAGCAGGTAAAGAAATCACAGAATCTTAAATAACATAAAAAAAAGTTTGTTTGGTGATAACTGCTAGGCATATTCTGTTTGGACTAAAGAATTGCAATACAACTTTTGTGCTATAATTTTCCAATGTAAGTTAGGTGGTTGTATTTTTATTAAATTTTCCCAACTAGTAATGCTTGCTTATCCTACATGTATGATATGCATAGTACTAGTTTTCCCTGCTTCATACAAAAGTGAACCATTGATATACCGTGAGTTTACGGTATTTCTAATACATTTCACTTACAAGTTGTGTGTGTCTAGAGCCTTTTTGTATTGGTTTTTATGTATTTTTATCAAATTGTGCAGGAAAGATGTTCAGGCGCGAAATTAAAGAGACAGCT
>JAJOOO010005486.1:0-19502 GCA_029582685.1 Solanum piurae | reverse complement strand
AAAGTTTGAGTTCTCAAATGAAAAAAAGAATGAAAAGAACTTGAGAATAGGTGAAGATGATTGCAATAATGCTTTGAAAAGGTGAAGTCCCTGAGCCTAATTGACCATATCTTAACCCTCAACCTCATTACAAGCCTAAAATACCCTTGAGATCTTGCATGAACTAGGTTGTGTGATGATTGGAAAATATGGGCAAACCTATGGGTTGATGCTTGCATGCATTTCTCTTTTGAGAGAGTGAGATTTTCATTGATTTCTTATTTCTTTTCCGATTTGCTTTGTGACAGCATGAACTCATTTTTGATATGAGATCACTTGAATACATTTATTGAAACATGCTCTTTCATTAGAAAAGTAGCTAAAGTGAGCTTGGAGCCGGCTAGTCATCATTTGATTCTTTTTTATCTTTATTGAGTGTAACATGTTGTTGAGTGTAGTCATGTAATGGCACATGCATGTTAGCTCTTACTGAATACCATTGTCGACACCCTTATTGAGCTAATTGAGTTCTTGATTTAATTGAGGACAAACAAAATTTTAAATTAAGGGCGTTGTTGAGTGGTAGATTCACACTCATTTGAGGTCTATTTAGCTTAATAATTAGTGTCCTGAATGCCTAATATTTTCCTGTTCTGATGATATTTTGATGATATGCAATTACGAAGGCAAATGGACAACGAAATGATGAATGTATAAAAGAAATGGCCAAAAGTTTGAAAAGAAGTGTAAAATTTACATTGATGATTTCCAAAAAGGAAAGGTGGATCACCTAGTGAGCATGACCTCTCCCAAAGTGACTGTGCACAACACTTGTATGTATCGAGATAGGTCGGCTAACTCAAAAAGAAAAGGCGACTCACCGATTGGGTAAGGCAACCTTGCTATCATCGCCAAAAGTGTCAGTGCAAGGAGGAAAATTGAAGGCTCAAAAGGTGAACCAAGGTGGTACTTGGCGATACGCCAAAAGTGAAAGAAAAACTTGAATGAGCCCGCCGACTGAGGTTTAAATACCTAAAGCCTTGATCTTAAGGTAAGTAGAATCAAGATGGGTGATTCATCGAATGAATTCTTTGAGCCCGACTAATGTCGCCCAAAGGGTAGCATGCTGAGTTTTCAGGTAAAATTTGGGAAACTATAAATAGCTCAAAGGAGAGACAAATAATAGCCTTCGTTCACTCTTTTGGTTAGAGTTCAAAATATTTATTTGAGATTGACAGAGATTTACTTTGTGAAGAACACTTTCTAGCTTATGTGGTTTTTCAACTTTGTTCTTGAATTTTACAAATGAAAGGTATATTTTCTTTGCTTTTTGTGATGGGGTTGGGTATTGATTTAATGTAGTGGGTATTGTGTTATGCTCTGTTATTCTGCATTTCATACATGAATTTGGGCTAATTATCATGTGGTTAATTTATGGGTTAAGGTTGCAAACTTAATTCCTACTTATGATCCTTTGCAGATGCTCGAAAGATATTGATTGGAGTTGGTAGTGAGTCTGATACTAGAAATTTAGGTTTGATGTCTGTCTCTTGCATGAAAATAGAGGTAATGGGTTGGATCTATTTTCCCTACTTCTGCATTGGAAGAGAGAGCAGAGTAAAATATTTGGTTGTTTGGTATAGTACACGAAAGGAGATTCTATGTAAAGATGCTTTGAGATCAAAAGATGATTAGCGTCATTGAAGATGACCTTGCCTATTCATGAATGTTCATCACTATAGAGAAGCACAATTACCCCTATGTGCCATTGATTTCCATTCCCCGCACCCCTAGATTGATTGTTAACTCTTCAATTTTCTAAATTTTTTAGTTTAATTGTGAGAATCGATAACCAAATCTTTTTATTAAATTGGTGGAATGATCCACCCAATTGCTTTTACTATTACAAATGGATGAGTTTACAATCCAAATTTCTTGTTAGAATTCTCTACAATATATACCATACTTCTTGGGATTCTACCTCAACTCTTAGTTGGGTATTTTTTTTTACTATGAGCTATGTCCCTTTTAATTGGTTTTAAGGAAGAGATTTAAGCGTTATCACCCCCTTGGAACATTCGTCCTCGAATGGGACTCAAGCTAGATTAAAAAGAGTAGGGGAAAGATATCTAACAACCCAACAAGAATGTAGTCACATAAATGCACATAACCAAAGAGGAAAATCGACTCCAAGCTATAACATACTAAGAACATCATTTCATAAAACATACATGCAAGCATATGGAAACATGACAATGACTAAGGCACATGAATCTACAAAATTGCACCACGAGGAACTAAATACCTCAAGATAGAGTAGATTTTGAGGGAAAAAGAACAGGATATTAGGATATCATATCGACCTCGGCTTCCCAAGTAGCACACTCAACCATTTGATTCTACCACAACACCTTTACAGATGTAACTTCTTTGTTCCTCAACTTTTGAACTTGTCTGTCCAAAATCTCAACCGGAACTTATTCATATATTTTGGTCCCTCTCTTGATCCTTTTCGATATACTCTTTTGTCATTCTAAAAGTGAGAGGGGACAATTGGTCCTCATGAGTACACCATGCTCTGTTTATCTTGGTCATTCCATCAAGGAGTTGAGACACTACTTCATAGGGTTGTTGCATTATACCTCCAGGAACAAGTTGATAAGAAACTCCTTTGTTCACCGAGTCAAGGCTCCTATAGAAGTATTGGTGCAATATATGATTTGGCAGCTCGTTGGTTGGACATTGAAGTACCAACTTCTTAAACCTCAGCCACGTGTCATGGATAGATTCACCTTCCGAGCGTTTGAAACCTTTTATACTATCCCTAAGTGTCATTATCTTTGACGGGGAAAAAAAATATCACATTGAATGCTGCTGTCAATTCATCACAAGAGGTGATAGAATCCCTCGGCAACTCAACTAACCATTTGCTAGCCTCACCCAAGAATGAGAATGGGAACAACTTGAGACAGACTGATTCTTGTGATACATTCTTGAATGAGAACTGACCACAAACATCCACGAAGTTCCGGATATGCTCATGAGGGTCTTCGTGAGCCAATCCGCCATATAGACCTTTCATTTGGAGGAGCTGTAGCATTGTGCTAGTGACATGGAAGATATCATTCCTTTCAATTAGAGGTACACGTATTGCACCAACTCCACCCAATTGGATTGGGTCATTCACATCATTAAGATTCCCAATATCGTCTTTGTGGCCCACTTGGCTACCATTACTCCCTTTCACGCTCATCTCTTCCTCTATTCAACATAATCAATACAGAACAAAAAACTAAAGTAAGTCGATTCAATTAAAACCAAAAAAATCACAATTCAACTTCAATAAAAGAATTTTAAACAACACCATTCCCCAGCAGCGGCGCCATCTGATTAACATTTCAAGCACACCTCATCCAATTCTAGGTGCAAATGATCGCTAGTCAGTATAAAACCTAACAAAGAGTTGGGGTGAACTCACAGGGAGCGGTACGTGTTCAAATTTAGTTATGAAGTACAAAGGTGGTCCAAATAGTTATAGGAATAGAAATTATCGAAAAAGACATGTAAACAATTCTAAAGGGGTGACAACGAATGTTAGATAGGGAGGGGGGTTGGTTTGCAATTATCAGATACAACACAATTAAACAAGAAAATATAACAATATTGAGAGGAATTCTCGAGATGTGATTGATTATAGGCAAATTTTGCTATATGTGTAATTGAAACTACTAATAGATAGCTAAATATCAGTGGGTAGGCTAGACTATGATTGAAATAGTTTTCTCTCAAACAACTATCATGTTTCAAGTGATTTCTCTCGAACATCAACAAGTTCAACAAATAAGAACAGCCCACAAGCTTAATACATCCTCTCTATCGAGCAAGATGGGTAGGATTAGGTTTAGGATTCACTCTCTCGAGCTGAACCCATATTAACCAATACCTACAAACCATTAATCAAAAGCTTTGGTTCAAAAACCCCCCTCTCTCTCAGCAAGCTAAGAACTCAAAGTTAGAACTGTATTTGCAACTACAATTCATACATTAAAACACAGCTAATGATTAAACCCACTTCGATATAGCATTTAAATTAGTAATTAACAATACCCATAATCTAATTCAACCCATAATCACATAATCACACCCGAAGAATTGGGGTTTTAGCCACACATCATAAAAATAGGGAAACGATTACCAAATGCATTCGTCATGATCTGGGTAAATGTTCCCAAGTCTTTACAATGGTCCAAATTGAAGAAATTTAGAAACCCACTTGCAAATCCTCAAAATTAAGCTTCAAAATCCTCAAAGTCTATAATAAGAACTACAAACTAAGAGAAAATAACTCTAGAATGGGAACTGCAATATCTGGGAGAGAACTCCTCAAAATCCCTTTTAAAATTCAATTTATAGTTTCCCAAAATTTAGCCTGAAAGTCCAGTTGGTGGTTTAAGTCGGGGTCACCGAGTGGTTCGGCGATCCTCCCTTTGCTCCATTCCATCATCATTTTGCATTGGTCATCAGCCTCCCAGGTTCTATATCTTTGGGCGATCAAACTTTTCATCGCAGAATCAATCGACGATTTGCCGAATGCTCACTTCAGTCGCCAACTTGGTTTCTTTCCCCAGGGATAGTACACTGGAACATTAAGCGAGCTGAAGAGCCACTAGACGGTTCATTGAGTGGTCCTGGCGATCACCATGATCTCCTTTTATTCACTTCTTCATCTTGTTTTGCTCTTTTTTACCTAGTAGCATCCTTGCCTTGCTGCTTAGCTCATATACCTGAGAATCAATGCTTTAACATCAGTTTATAACATAAATTAGGCATTTGAGGACAGTAAAACTATCAAAACAAAGTCCTAAATGAGCCCAAATCTTGGACTCATCAATACCGATCCTCAAGACTCTACTTGGACTTGGCTTGTACACACGTGAGACCTATGAACATTGGTTCTAATACTATTTTTCATGACAAAAAATGGACGTGATGGTACTTGTCTACTCCCACCAAGACAAGTCGACCTCAACCCAACGAAACAAAAAGAATGCAAAATATATAACAAGAACAAGATAAAGTGGAAATATTATTCTTTATATTAAATCCCCAAAAATTGGGTTTTCACATGTACAAGCCACTAAATACATATATTGTGACATTGAAATAATTACAAGTCTCAATCTTTTCTTCTCAAATAGAACAAAGCATAAAAGAAAAGAAATGAGGGCCCACCAAGATGACACGCAACTACCTCCCAATAGTCCTTTGATAAGCCTTAGAAAGTAGGAGAAGAACAATCACGTTATACCTAGCTCAGAACCTTCACAAGTGTAGAAGCAATGAGTGAGTACCAATAACACGGTACCCAGCAAGCACCCTAATAAACAAGGTGTCTAGCTAGAAATCAAATACCCCTTATACTACAATCGAACCTCTTCAAACTACAACCTGTATAGAAATTAGTCCAGCCTAATAGTTCAATAATACACGGCTCACAAAGCCTAATATTCACAGTTCAATTGTCACAAATAAGCAAACAAATCAAGTAAGTTCATCTCAATGTCAAGTTGAGAAATCATACGTAACAAGTGTATCAATCACAAGTAACCAGTAAGTCACACATAAGAATCAAGATGCATCAAATCACAATAACCAATCTCTCGCTGAAAGAATTTCTACTGGTACAATATTACTACCCGGAACCATTTCACATCGGCTTTATATCAAATCACTAGCCAGAAATGACCTCATCATAATAGCACTCGCTGGTAATAACCTCGACATCATAACACTTATCGGAATTGACCTCGACATCATAACCATCACATGTCTCATCACGATGTTCAACAATCAACGCATACAAGCAATAACACATCCAATAGAAGGAACAACAATTCATTCAATTCAAGTTAACAATCATTTTATCAAGCATTTCAAAAATCAATCCATAATAGTCACAACAAGGAAATTCACATCATCATATTCATCACATAGCCTTTTTATTTCAACCCTTTTTTATTCATTAAGATTTATCTAGTAGAGAATTAACCCTTACCTTCATCCTCATTACTCCCGACACATAAACAACGAAGGAAATACATGAATTCTACTAGAATACAAGATTTACGAGATCAATTGTGTTAAATAAATCAATAATCACTACATGAGTTGAGATTTCCCTTCCGAATCACTTCCGAAGCCATGACATCTATATAAATCAAGTATTCACAATTAATTTCTGGAAACAAATATACACAAAACCCAATTCCGAAAATAAGGGTAAATTGTATTAATGCATATTTGTGCCTATATTGTCTTATAGTATAGGGTTCGATCCTCCTCTTACCGAACATGCTTAGATAAAGTTTGCTCAGCTTGATTACATAGATTGGTGAGTCCTCATGATTTTAGGGCAACGCTATGGATACATATATTGCTTTTATCATCATTTTAGTTTTAGACTTGTATGTGGTGTTTGAGTTATGTCTAACCACTTATATGATGTTAGAAAGGCTGTGTCAAACTTGGTAGTATTTCATGTATTCTCTTATGTACTCTATTGGTATCATTTATGTCATCTTATGATTTGACACTTATAATTATTATATCTCTTGAATTATATTTTATTTTGTTATGCTAATGTCAAGTGGCTTGTTTAGTGTCTCTCAGAATCTTTTTTGGCCTATCACGTCTAAGAAGTACATTGGGTCATGACACTGACCTTATGAGCTATTGATTGGAATTTGGAATTAATCATTTTTTATTATTTTGGAGTTTGTAGATATTTTATTTGTGATGATATTTGTTAAGATGCTTCTACTTAAAATTAACAAATCAATGTTACATTCTTTAAAGATACATGTTTGGAAATAATTGTCTAAGTGCATGATTGAATATTTGGTGAATACTAAATTTAATTTTTTTGTTACCAAGCAGCTTAATTATTTCTTCACACCAATCAATGCCCTTAATTAGTTGTGAGCATTTAGTTAGGCCTGTTTATTTCTATTTTTTTGGCAACTTGTTATGATCTCCTTTACTCGTCAAACATCAACTTCCCCAATATATACTATGTAAGGGAGATGTTTTCTGTCATTGTTTTACTGATGATTGCCAAGATTTCGAAGGTTTTTTGTTGTTGAATGCATATGAATATTTTGGATGTGAAATGTTACGATATATTTTGGGTATATGTGAGAGGAATAAACTGCTTGGTTGCTAGAATAGTATATCAGAAGGTGGTAGAAGAACAATTGTTCATGAATGGTATAAAATCTTAATAACTATTCTCGTTGTTTCAATTTGACATAGAGTTTAAGAAAGTAAATAATTTATTTGAATCTTGTCGCCTTGGATTGAAATAACACTTGGTTCAGTTATGTTACTTAAGATTATAACAATTTTTTTGATATATAGAATTATATGAATTAGGGAGAAACTCCATGAAAGGAAAATTAATGATTCATATAAATCGCTTAGTGGGAAATGTCCAGAAGAAATCAAACGACTATTGCCTTTTTCGGATGAATCGTATATTTTTACAATTTCATCGATTAAAATGGTTATCAAATGAATGGTAATTACAGTAAATATATGGCACTTGGACGCAGCTCAACCCTAGTGACACGCCCCGAGCCTACACCCAGACGTTGCTGGCACTCGAAAACCATTGTTGGCCCCAAGCGAACTCTTAGCCTGGCTTACTTACTCAACGGAAGACTTAAACACAAGAAGTATAATTCATGCAATAACTTAAGAAATAACAACTTAGCAAAATAGGAACTCAAGTCTTAAACGTATACAACTGAAATAAATAATACTAAAGAACAATAACTATATGTCTATGAAGCCTCTAAAACAAAGAGGGATGTCGGGACAGGACCCCCGATCATCCTAACAACTAAAAACTTGAAAGCAATGTAAAAAGGAGCCCTCCGGAAAGTAAGGAGGCTCACCAACAAATTTTGAGTGCTCAGCTGGATCAATGAGGTGCTGGATGCTGATCCTGGTTACCTGCGTCTGCATTATAAAATTATGCAGGCCAACTGACATCAGTACATTGAATGTATGAGTATGCGAGTTGGAATGCTAAACATAACATAGGCTAGAAAAGAATCTGAAAGGAACACTTACTTTGGCTTTACTAAACTCAACAACTTATCTTAATATAAAGCAATAAAACACATGCAATATATAGAAAGCTATTAAAACAGTAGAAAGAAACTTAGTTCGTTAAAGAAATGCAATAACAAACTCAATTTTACTCATGTAATAAAGAATATAATTTCTGTGGGAATTTCTCTAACCAACAACCACCATTATGAGCCTAAGTGGTGATACAACGTCTTGCCCACGCTTCCAGAACTTTCCTATATTTTGCCATCATATAGAACGCCTTAACTAAGTGGCTCCATTAGTATATGCTAAAAATCAACTTAAGAAGTCATCTAAAAAGTATGATCCTTTACTACTCATGATGGCTACATGGTTTATGGGGACTTGAGTTAATATGAACTCACATCCCCATATCGGTGCTCAATACTACTCCCAAAATATCGTTATCTCAAATGATTTAAATAAAAAATTCTTTCTTTTGTTTGAAATAATTAGTCAAAACTTTAGCTCAAAAGCTCTCTTGGAAATCGGTGTTTCCCTTTCTTGTTCAAATGTGAAAATATTTTAAACTCTTGGAAATACTTAGTTTCCTTATAGCTTTTTGAGAAATGAACTCAACTCTTTACTCTTTTCTTAACACAAAACTTAAGTCTTAAAACAAAGTTAAAACGTTTTTGAAAGACTTTTGAAAACCTTATGAACTTCTCTTGACTTGCTTCTTAACTTTTACATTTGACTCTTAACTTTCCTTGAATTAAATTATGGATTCAAGGTTCATCATCTCATGTGTATGGATGATTTCATGATGTTTAGATGTACCTAAGAGTGTTGGAATCAACTAGAAAACATAGGTACATTGCTAAGGAACTAGTACGGAAAGTTGGGAACGAAATGGGAAAAACTGGGTCCCTGGCGCTCTGATAGAAGCTGGGCGCCAGCCCTTGACGCTCAGAGATTGACTTGGGGTGCACTGGATGGTGCGGTGCCTCAGAGGTCAAAGATCAGAAGCCCCTATTTGGGGCTCTGAGAGGCGCGACACCCCAAGACCCTCCGCAGGTGTCCCCCGACTTTTCTTCTCCGTTTTTCATCTCTAAACCCTTTAATTTCACTTAGTTCTTTCCCCAAACACTTAGAATCATTTATACCGTCAATATATAATAGATTCAACTTGAAATTAAACCTGGAAACATGAATCAAATCTCAAGAAACTTCAACAACACAACCCACAAGAATTCAAACGAATTTCATCAAGAACTCAAAGGATTTACTTTCAAATCTAATAAACTTCGCTGAATTGAATCATGATTGGCGCGTGGGTGTAATAACCCAACACTATGTTATATCACATACCTCATAGTATTGAATCCTTGGCGAAATCCACAACCAAACTCGAATGTTCTTGACGATTCTTGATTTTCTCTTCTCCTTTCTCCTCTTTTCTCTTTTCTCCAAGCCCTAGCGTAAACTTCAACTTTTCTAAACTGACTAAAATATGATTTTACGCCAATTAAACTCCTAAAAACGAGTTAAAACAATTGGGAAAGGAAAATACTAAAATACACTTCCAAAATCCGGTTTGGACTTTCCTTAATCGAACATCACAACTTCCAATGGACATATCTCACTCATACGAACTCAGAATTGCGCAAACTTGGCGGCGTTGGAAGGATAATTCAACGATCCCTCCTATGGTATCTAGAAACACACCTAAATCATCCTGAGCTAGGATTTTTGGTCGTTTGAATTTGATCCTAAACTCATTCTTAACTTAACTTAAAATAGTTTCCAGATTTTCATTATTTCCAAAAATCACTATTTCCAATTCTTAACTTCTTCCTAGTTATTTCAATTTGCGAGATGTTACAATATCTCTCCCTTTGGAACATTCTTCCTCGAATGAGATTAATCTTAGTAGGCTAAGGGTATAACTTATAAAATTTAGTTCAAACACCCAACAAGCAATGCATTTACAACATGCTAACTTATAAATAAAAATGCCAAGAGAAGGATTAGTACCTTAATTTGGAACTTCTCCGGATTCGAAGAGATGTGAATATATCTTCTTCATATCCTTCTCAGCCTCCCAAGTAGCTTCCTCAATAAATTGGTTCCTCCAAAGAAGTTTGACTGATTCTACCTCTTTTGTTCTCAACTTGCGAACTTGGAGATCTATAATCTGAACAGGAATCTCCTCATAAGACGAGCTATCTTTGATCCCAATATCTTCTGTTGGTATGATCAATGAAGGATCTTCCATGAACTTCTTCATCATGGAGATGTTAAATACCGGATGAACCGCGACTAACTCTTGTGATAGCTCAAACTCATAAGCTACATTACCTACTCTTTTCGATATTCTGTAAGGGCCAATATACTGGGGACTAAGCTTCCCCTTCTTACCAAATCTCATAACGCCCTTCATGGTGAAAATTTTAAACACACCCAATCATCTACTTCAAACTCTAACTCTCTTCTCCTAACATCAGTGAAGGATTTCTAACGACTCTGCGTTGTTCTTAACCACTCTTGAATCACTCTGACTTTATTCATAGCTTGATGAACTAAATCTGGTCCTATCAAGCTAACTTCACCAACGTCAAACTATCCAATAAGAGACCTGAATCTTCTCCCATAAAGAGCTTCATAAGGAGCCATCTGGATGCTAGAGTGGTAACTATTGTTGTAAGCAAACTCAATGAGAGGTAGGTGATCATCCCAATTGAACTTGAAGTCAATCACACAGGCCCTCAAGATATCCTTTAAAGTATGAATAGTGAGCTCTGCTTTCCCATCTATCTAAGGATGAAATGCCGTACTTTAGTTCATCTTTAAACCCAAGTCTTTTAGGAATGAATTCCAAAACTGTGCAGTAAATTACGCACCTCTATTTGAAATAATGGAGACCAACAACCCATGAAGGCTTACCACCTCTTGAATATATAACTTAGCATAATCTTCTATTGAATGGGTAGTCTTTACCGGCAAAAAGTAGGTTGATTTTGTCATTCTATCAACAATAACCCATATCGAGTCATGCTGCTTGAGAGACCTTGGCAAACCTGTCATAAAATCCATATTAATCATCTCCCACTTCCATTTCAAAAGTTTCATATTCTGAGCCAAACCATCGGGCCTTTGATGCTCTAGTTTTACTTGTTGGAAATTCAAACACTTAGCAACAAATTCTGCAATGTCCTTCTTCATACTATTCCACCAGTAAACCTCTCTCAAATCGCGATACATCTTTGTGGAACCCAAATGAATGAAATATTTGGAGCTATGAGCTTCCTCCATGATCCTCTCTTGGAGTTCATCCACTCTTTGTACACACAATCTACCTTGATACCTCAACACTCCATCTTCCCCTTTTTCAAAAGCCATAACTTTTTGCTTATGAACATTGGCCATCAATTCAAGCAAAACAGGGTCTTGGTCTTGCTTCTCTTTAACTTCTGACACTAATGATGATTCAACCCCATTCATCACCACCACTCCACCCTCTGTGGAATCCATTAGTCGGACTCCAAGGCATGTAAGTCTATGCACAACTTTTGCTAACTCTCTCTTTTCTTCCTCAACATGGGCGGTACTACCCATAGACTACCTGCTTAAAGCATGAGCAACAACATTAGCCTTACCTAGGTGATAAAGAATACTCATGTCATAATCCTTGAGTAATTCTAACCACCTTCTTTGTCTGAGATTAAGCTCTTTCTAAGTGAATACATATTGAAGACTCTTATGATCACTGAATACGTTAACATGAACCCCATACAAATGATGACGACATATCTTCAGAGCAAATACTACAGCAGCCAACTCTAAGTCATGGGTTGGGTAATTCTTCTCATGAAATTTTAACTATCTGGAGGCATAAGCTATAACTTTGCCATTTTGCATCAACACACAACCCAAACCAACTCTCTACGCATCACAGTACATAACAAAACCTTGCGTACCTTCTGGTAAGGTAAAAACTGGTAGTAGTCAAACTCTTTTTCAATTCTTAAAAGCTTTTCTCACAAGCTTCAGACCATTGAAACCTATTTGTCTTTTGAGTCAACTTGGTTAAAGGGGATGAAATAGATGAGAACCTCTCTACGAACCTTCTATAATAGCCAGCCAAACCCAAGAAACTTGTAATATCAATTGGAGATATGGGTCTAGGCCAATTCTGCACTGCCTCAATTTTTTCAGTATCAACTTTAATTCCCTCTCCAGACACAATGTGGCCTAAGAATGCCACAGACTCAAACTTGGCATACAACTCTCTATCTTTTAAAGTATGGAGAACTATTCTGAGATGACTAGCATGATCTTCTTTATTCCTTGAATAGATTAGTATGTAATCAATGAATATGATAACAAACATATCTAAATAAGGTTTGAATACTCTATTCATAATGTCCATGAACGTTGCAGGTGCATTAGTTAAACCGAATGACATGACAAAAAACTCATAATGACCATAACGGGTCCTGAATGTTGTTCTCGGAATATCACACTCCCTTACTTTCAACTAATGGTAGCTAGATCTGAGGTCCATCTTAGAAAAATAAGAAGCACCCTGAAGCTGATCGAAAAGATGATCACTTCTCAGAAGAGGAAACTTGTTCTTGATGGTAACCTTGTTCAACTGACAATAATCTATACACATCCTAAGGGAACCATCTTTCTTTCTCACAAATAAGACCGGAGCGCCCCAAGGTGAGACACTTGGTCGAATAAAGCCCTTATTAAGGAGATCTTTCAACTGTTCTATAAGCTCTTTCAACTCTGTTGGTGCCATTCTATATGGCGGAATAGAGATAGGATGAGTATCTGGAATAACATCTCTCTCTTAGGAGGGACTCCGGGTAGATCATTTGGAAGGACTTCTGGAAACTCTTTTACTCCCGGAACTGACTGAATGGGAGGTATTTCAGCACTAGAGTCATTAACTTGGACTAAGTGATAGACACAACCCTTAGAAACTAACTTTCTTGCCTTAAGGTATGAAATAAAATGACCCTTAGGCACTGCTGAACTACTTTTCCACTCTAAGACTGACTTATTAGGAATTTGGAACTTAACAACTCAAATTCTACAATCAATGGAGGCATAATAGGCATGAAGCCAGTCCATACCTAGAATGACATCGAAGTTTACCATATCTAATTAAATTAAATCAGCCATGGTGTCCTTGTGATTGATGGAAATGACACAATCACGATATACTCGCTCAGATATAATAGACTCCCCAACAGGTGTAGAAACACAAAAGGGTTCACAGAGTTTCTCAGGAAGAACATCAAAACTATTTGAAACATATGGGGTTGCAAAAGATAAACTTGCTCCTGGGTCTAGCAAAGAATAAACATCAAGAGTAAAGACTTTGATCATACCAGTGACAACATATGGAGAGTTCTCTTGCTTTTGACGACTAGTGATCGCATACAGATGGTTTGTTCCTCCGCTAGTACAGGATGTAGCTCCTCTAGGTGCAGCCCTGTCTGGTGGAATAACTGATGAAGATTGGACTCTGTTGCCCTGATTCCCACTACCTTGCCGGTTCATAAGGCACTCTTTCATGAAATGACCCTCTTGTCCACACTTGAAGCAACCTGACTGTTCATCACAACAATTACCTGGGTGGGTTCTACTACACTTAGC
Source organism: Solanum piurae (assembly GCA_029582685.1). NCBI lineage: Eukaryota > Viridiplantae > Streptophyta > Magnoliopsida > Solanales > Solanaceae > Solanum > Solanum piurae. Next base: position 5,756 of record JAJOOO010005486.1, on the reverse strand, counting down.
ACATGCAGGAGCCCAGTTAGCTCCTTGTGCCACACTTCCCTGAGACTGTGCAGGTCTAGCTATGAGGTTTTGGGAATTCTTGCTATTATACTCACCTTTGTTTCTGGGTGCAGGTGCACTAGCAAATGATGGAGAAGGCCCTTTTTTCTTTTGCTGAAAGGATGAACGGTTCACATTACTTTTTTGCTGCACGAACTCATTCCCTGTCTAAGCCTTTTTGTTTCTAAACTCCTCCATATCCCTCAACTTCTCTTCCTCAACCTTCTGCACATATACCATTAACCTCGATATATCCATGTCCCCAATTAGCATCACTTCCCTGCCCTCTTTGCTTGATAGACGGGAAAACCCATCAACAAACAAACACATTCTACTCCTCATATTCGCAACCATCTCCGGAGCATAATGGGATAGTTGGGTGAACTTCAACCCATACTCATGAACACTTAGTGACTCTTGCTTAAGGGTAAGGAACTCTCGTACCTTAGCCTCTTTCAGTTCTCGAGGAAAGAAAAGCTCCAAGAAGGCCTCTTCAAAACAAGCCCAACTCGCAAGTGGTGTATCCTCAACTCGATTCTTTTTCCATTGATCAAACCAAATCGTAGGGACACCCTTCATTTGGTATGCAACTAGTTCCACCCTCTCAGTATCAGCAACATGCATGACATTAAATACCTTTTGCAGCTCCTCAATAAAGTTCTCTGGATCCTAAGTAGTGCTTGAACTAGTGAAACTTGGAGGGTTCATCCTCAAGAACTCACGAATCCTTGAAGTGTCAGCCTCTTCTTGTCGAGCTCCTTTTTTTTCCCCAATCTAGTTAGTCACAGCTTGACTTAACATCCTTATCGCTTCTCTGAACTCAACATTGGTAACCTTTCCTTGGGGTTGCACTTCAGGTGCATTGGGTACCCGTTGCTCCTAAACATTACGTCTAGCAGGACGACCTCTGAAAGCTCTTCTTGGAGGCATGATTATCTGAAAGCATGCGCAAGCATGAATTAGAAGAAACTTTCTAGAGATCAAAATCTAACGCACGAATGTGTGAAAGAAGTGAGAATATTTCCTAAGTGTTGCATCTTCCTAATTATAGATGTGGTGCACTTTACACCGATAACTAGGACTCTACAGACACAGCTTCATAGACTCCCTAGGACTCTTGAACTCTGGGCTCTTATACCATGTTTGACATGACTCGAGCCTATGGCAAGCACTCAAGAACCATTGCTGACCCCAAGCGAACCCTTGGCCTGACTTACTTACTCAGCGGAAGACTTAAACACAAAAAGTATAACTCATGCAATAACTTAAGAAATAATAACTTAGCCAAAATAGAAACTCAAGTCTTAAACGTATATAACTGAAATGAATAAGACTAAAGAACTATAACCATCTGTCTATGAAGCCCCTAAAAGAAAGAGGGATGTCGGGACATGACCCCCAATCATCCTAACAACTGAAAACTTGAAAGCAATGTAAAAAGGAGCCCTCCGGAAAGTAAGGAGGCTCACCAACAGACTTTGAGTCCTCAACTGGTTCAACGAGGTGCTGGATGCTGATCCTGGTTACCTGCGTATGCATCATAAAACTATATAGGCCAACTGGCATCAGTACATTGAATGTACGAGTATGCGAGTTGGAATGCTAAACATAACATAGGCTCGAAAAGAATATGAAAGGAGCACTTACCTTGGCTTTACTCAACTCATGAACAACTTAACTCAATATAAATCAATAAAACACATACAATATATTGAAAGCTTTTAAAACAATAGAAAGCAACTTAGTTCGTTAAAGAAATGCATTAACAAATTCAACTTTACACATGTAATAGAGTAATATAGTTTATGTTGAAGTTTCTCTAACCGACAACCACCACTATGAGCCTAAGTGGTGATACAACATCTTGCCCACGCGGCCAGAACTGCCCTATACTTTGCCGTCATATAGAAACCCTTAACTAAGTGGATCCACTAGTCTATGCTAAAAAGCAACTTAAGGAGTCAACTAAAGAATATGATCCTTTACTACCCATGATGGCTACATGGTTTACGGGGACTTGAGTTAACATACACTCACAACTTCATATCGGTGCTCATTACTACTCCCAAAATATACTTAGCTCATATGATTTAAATCAAAACTTCTTTCTTTTGTTTGAGCTAATTACTCAAAACTTTAGCTTAAAAGCTCTCTTGGAAATTGGTGCTTCCCTTTCTTGTTCAAACGTGAAATCATTTTAAACTCTTGGGAATACTTAGTTCCCTTATAGGTTTTTGAGAAATGAACTCAACTCTTTACTCTTTTCTTAACTCAAAACTTAAGTCTTAAAACAAAGTTAAAACGTTTGCGAAAGACTTTTGAAAACTTTATGAACTTCTCTTGACTTGCTTCTTAACTTCTACACTTGACTCTTTACTTTCCTTGAATTGAATTATGGATTCAAGGTTCATGATCTCATGTTTATGGATGATTTCATGATGTTTAGATGTACCTAAGAGTGTTGGAATCCACTAGAAAATATAGGTACATTGCTAAGGAACTAGTACAAAAATGTTGGGAAAGAAATTGGAAGAACTGGCGTCCCTAGCGCTCTGAGAGGTGCGGGGCGCCAACCCTTGAAGTTCAAAGATTGACTTGGGGAGCTCTAGCTGGCGCGGCACCCCAGAGGTCAAAGATCAGAAGCCCCTCTTTGGGGCTCTGAGAGGCGCGATGCCCCAAGACCCTCCCCAGGTGTCCCCCGACTTTTCTTCTCCGTTTTTCATCTCTAAATCCTCTAATTTCAGTTAGTTCTTTCCCCAAACACTTGGAATCATTTATACCCTCAATATATAATAGATTAAACTCAAAATTACACCTGGAAACATGAATCAAATCTCAAGAAACTTCAACAACACAACCCACAAGAATTCAAACGAATTTCATCATGAACTCAAACGAATTAAAACAATTGGGTAAGGAAAATACTAAAATACTCTTCCAAAATCCGGTTTGGACTTTCCTTAATCGAATAGTCCAACTTCCAATGGACATATCTCACTCATACAAACTCGGAATTATGCAAACTCGGCGGTGTTGGAAAGATAATTCAACGATCCTTACTACGGTAGATTGAAACACACCTAACTCATCCTGAGCTAGGAGTTATGGTCGTTTGAATTTGACCTAAAATTCATTCTTAACTTAACTTAAACAAATTTCCAGATTTTCATTATTTCCAAAAATCACTATTTCCAATTCTTAACTTCTTCCTAGTTATTTTAATTTGAGAGATGTTACAATATTTCCCCCTTGGGAAAATTCATCCTCGAATGAGATTACTCTTAGTAGGCTAAGGGTGTAACATCTAAAATTCAGTTCAAACACCCAACAAGCAATGCAATTACAACATGCTAACTTATAAATAAAAATGCCAAGAGAAGGATTAGTACCTTAATTTGGAACTTCTACGGATTCGAAGAGATGTGGATATCTCTTCTTCATATCCTCCTCAGCCTCCCAGGTAGCTTCTTCAATAAATTGGTCCCTCTAAAGAATTTTGCCTGATTCTACCTTTTTTTTCTCATTTTGCGAACTTGGCGATCTAGAATCTGAACATGAATCTCCACATAAGAAAAGCTATCTTTGATCCCAATATCTTCAGTTGGTATGATCAATGAAGGATCGCGCATGCACTTCTTCAACATGGAGATGTGATATACCGGATGAACCGTGGCTAACTCTTGTGGTAGCTCCAACTCATAAGCTACATTACCTACCCTTTTCAATATTCTATAAGGGAAAATATACCGGGGTCTAAGCTTCCCCTTCTTACCAAATCTCATAACGCCCTTCATGGGTGAATCTTTTAAACATACCCAATCATCTACTACAAACTCTAACTATCTTCTCCTAACATCAGTATAGGATTTCTGACAGCTCTGCGATGTTTTCAACCTCTCTTGAATCACTTTGACCTTCTCCATAGCTTGATGAACTAAATCTGGTCCTATCAACATAGCTTACCAACTTCAAACCATCCAATAGGAGACCTGCATCTTTTCCCATAAAGAGCTTCTTAAGGAGACATCTGGATGATAGAGTGGTAACTATTATTGTATGCAAACTCAATGAGAGGTAGGTGATCATCCCAATTTCCCTTGACGTCAATCACACAGGCCCTCAACATATCCTCTAAAGTCTGAATAGTGCGCTCTGCTTGCCCATCTGTCTGAGGATGAAATGTGGTACTTATGTTCACTTATGAACCCAAGCCTTTTTGGAATGACTTCCAAAACTATGCAGTAAATTACGCACCTCTATATGAAATAATGGAGACCAACACCCCATGAAGTCTTACCACCTCTTGAATATGTAACTTAGCATAATCTTCTGCTGAACGGGTAGTCTTTACCGGTAAAAAGTGGGCTGATTTTGTGATTCTATCAACAATCACCCATATCGAATCATGCTGTCTGCGAAACTTTGGCAAACCTGTGATGAAATCCATATTAATCATCTCCCACTTCCATTTAGGAAGTTCTATATTCTGACCCAAACCACCGGGCCTTTGATGCTCTACTTTAACTTGTGGGAAATTCGGACACTTAGCAACAAATTCTTCAATGCCCTTCTTCATACTATTCCACCAATAAACCTCTCCCAAATCGCGATATATCTTTGTGGAACCCGGATGAATGGAATATATTGAGCTGTGAGCTTCCTCCATGATCCTCTCTTGGAGGTCATCCACTCTTAGTACACAAAATCTACCTTGATACCTCAACACATTATCTCTTCCTTGTTCAAAAGCCATAACTTTCTTCTTATGAGCATTTTCCATCAATTCAAGAAAAATAGGGTCTTGGTCTTGCTTCTCTTTTACTTCTGACACTAATGATGATTCAGCCCCATTCATCACCACCACTCCTCCCTCTATGAAATCCATTAGTCGTACTCCCAAGCGTGCAAGTCTATGCACATTTTTTGCTAACTCTCTCTTTTCTTCCTTAACATGGGCGGTACTACCCTTAGATAACCTGCTTAAAGCATCAGCAACAACATTAGCCTTACCTAGGTGATAAAGAATACTCATGTCATAATCCTTGAGTAATTCTAACCACCTCCTTTGTCTGAGATTAAGCTCTTTCTAAGTGAACACATATTGAAGACTCTTGTGATCAGTGAATACGTCAACATGAATCACATACAAATAATGACGCCATATCTTCAAAGCATATACTACAACATCCAACTCTAAGTCATGGATTGGGTAATTCATCTCATGAACTTTCAACTGTCTGGAGACATAAGCTATAACTTTGCCATTTTGTATCAACACATAACCCAAACCACTCGATGCATCACAGTACACAACAAAACCTTGCGTACCTTCTGGTAAGGTCAAAACTGGTGTAGTAGTCAACCTCTTTTTCAATTCCTAAAAGCTTTTCTCACAAGCTTCAGACCATTGAAACTTAATTGTCTTCTGAGTCAACTTGGTCAAAGGGGATGAAATAGATGAGAACCCCTTTACGAACCTTCTATAATAGCCAGCCAAACCTAAGAAACTTGTAATATCAATTGGAGATGTGGGTCGGGGCCAATTCTGCGCTGCCTCAATTTTCTGAGTATCAACTTTAATTCCCTCTCCAGACACAATGTGGCCTAAGAATGCCACATACTCAAGCCAAAAGTCACACTTAGAGAACTTGGCATACAATTCTCTATCTTTTAAAGTTTGGAGAACTATTTTGAGATGACTAGCATGATCTTCTTTA
>JAJOOO010005485.1:0-15528 GCA_029582685.1 Solanum piurae | reverse complement strand
AGTCTAAGAATTTATCTTAATAGTACTCCTAGTTTCTACTATTACAACATTGAAGTCCTAATTTAACTTTTCCCAACTTATACAAAAAAAAAAAAAAATTATTTATACAGAGCGGTGTATAAAATTTAAACTCGATATGTATAGATAATGTTCAATCACAATAAAATTCTGTACCATTAATCCTTAATCCTATGATCATTCCTATCAACAATATATATTAATATTAAAGGTAAAATTTCTCAATATAAATATGGTGGGATGATTACGATTTCTTTATTCTTAATTAAAAGTCGTGAATTCGACATAAAGGAAAACAAAAGAAGAAGTAGGATTTAAATTTTATTATTAATAACATATTTTTTTATATTATCAAGATATTTTAATTTATCGTAGCAGGTAATATACTTTCAACTTACTATTTTTGCTTTTTATGAATGTATCAAATTATAATTACTTCTCATTTAAAATTAATTAAAAATGAATAAAGCTAGTTTTTTCTTTTATGAACTTATAGATAGTTTAGATCATTTACTAATAAATCTACTTTTATAATTGCATTGAAGGTAAATGGCATGGCTTGCAAGAACTCTACACTTGTAGAAGCTAATTAAAAAAAATGAATCAATAGCATGAAGTTGTAATTTTAACTTTTTCTCTATCAATAGTACTATATTAAAACTTCTTTATTATTTTGCTTACTTTTTCTAATAATCTATAATTAATTAGTTGTTACTTAGTTGGCCACTGGTGCAGCCAAAGGGGGCTTATCACCTAAACTAATCAAGAAATTATTGTACCAAAAGGGTGCTAATTCATAAATTACTAGCAAAGTTTTTTCTAACTAATATCAAAGTAAATTCAAGAAGCATGATTTTATAGCTACTCTATTTAAAGAAATAGCCTCTGAATTCATCACATCATCTCATAATTTCAAAACCTTTATTCTGTTTTAATCTCCTCCCTCTTAATTAAATTAATTATTCTTGCAAACTTGTTTTTCATTGCAATATTATTGTGCAAAAATGGCAAATAATTTCATCTTGATGTGCTTGATTTTCACCTTGTTTTGTTCTGGTTTGGCAGTTGAGGTTGGCCCTTTGCAAGACTTTTGCGTTGCAGATAGTACTAGCATGGGTAAGCACTCAAATTTTAATGTATGTAACGGATTTAACTTATAAATACTGATAGTATATTAGTATATATCAACTGGTTATAATGGATTAAAGAATTAGAGTTATTATAGATGATTGTTATTGTTGTAGATGATCATTTTGACTTAATGGTGTAATAAATTGCATTGTGCTCTATGCTACTTTAATTATATACGTACAGAAAGATAGATCCATGCATATGTCTTATTAGTTCACAAAAGTTAAAACTATTTTTGGAACTTATATAAAGGTAGTATTTCTAGAGGTGGGATTTCAAAATGAGTAATTGATATAGAATATAGATATATAGGTATATCCACACATGTTAATATTTTTTATATGTTCACATAATTCGAGCTAAAAATAACATGTTTATTGAATTAACAAAACTCGTCTTAAATTTATTTCTGATGATTTTTCTTTCGTGTTTAATTATCAGTTATGCCAAGTGGTCTGATGTGCAAGAATCCTATGCAAGTAGAAGCCAATGATTTTTACTATGGTGGTTTAAATATACCAAGCAACAAAACAACTCCAACTGGTATCAATATGACTCTTGTCAATGTAGATCAACTACCAGGACTCAACACTCTTGGAATTTCAATGGCTCGAATCGACTATGCAGTCGATGGGGTTAACCCTCCACATATTCACCCTCGAGCCACTGAAATGCTTGTACTCATCGAAGGTTCATTACACGTTGGATTTGTCACCTCGAATCGATTAATTTCAAGAGTCATACATATCGGGGACGTGTTTGTTTTCCCCGCAGGTCTCATTCACTTTCAGAGAAATGTTGGAAATAGAATTGCAGTTGCACTTCTTTCATTGAGTAGCCAATATCCAGGTTTAATAAACATTAGAGATGCAGTGGAGACCCTTCCAGAGTCAATGAAGTTTAAATAAAAGCATTCTAAATAGATGGAGATACTTTTTTAAAACGAAATTAATCATTGTAATAAATTATGAACTCGATTCATTTTTTCATAAGACTTATTTAAGAAATTAAACTCATATTATAAAAGGCTCATTTAAGCGGAACGTTACCAATATCAAAGTTGTTATACTTGCCCCCTTTCTTTTCCAAGTGGACTTTGTTTCACTCCTTTCGAAGAAAATAATAAATTTTCATGTTCATGACTCAAATTCAAAATTACTATAAGAAAGATTCATTACACTTTCGCTCTATAAATAAATCAGATTGTACAACAACATGGCTCTTTATGTTTACACCATAAGAACAACAAACATACAAGATGACAAATTTCTACCATTTGCCATATTCTTATTCAACTAAAATATTAATCCACGTCAGATGTTGCTTTCTTTTTTTTCTTTTCACTTTTCAACTTACATTTTTTTTTTTAAAAGCCAACCTTGGAATTTTGTTGATTTTTTTTATCATAGTAAAGTCAACCTTAGAGTTATTGTATAAATAACTTCCGGATAAAAATGTAGAATAATATTGCGTACAATAGATCGTTATAGTTCAATTCTTCTTCAAATTTAGCACATAATGGAAGCAGTAATGGAATCAAAATTTCAATTAAGGAATACTAAAATTTGAAAAACTAAAATTACGTAGGAGTCAAGATCAGGTGTCAATATGTGATATATAAAAAATATTTTTACCTAGCTACATAGTACTCCCTCTATCCCAATTTATGTGACACATTTCGCTTTTCGAGAGTCAAACAGTTTGAGTTTGATCGAGAATTTGCTCATGAAATCTTCAAATTTTTTAAAATGAAATTTATATATTTATAAACTACATAAAAAGTACTATAAGTCACAATAATTGATAATTCAAAATATTTACAAGATATATGAAAAATTTACGGTCAAAGATAAACTTGTTTGAATCTCGAAATCTGAACTATGTCATATAAATTGGGACAGAGGGAGTATAATTTTTCGACAAAGAAATATCAACATATATATGACTCCACAACTAAGCGGGAGCTTAGTTCATCGAACTCGTTGACCGTTTTTGTATATTTTGTACATTTCTGACACATTTAGTAGTTTCTAGGCTCTTTCACTTTATTCTTCTTTTTCTTGGATGAGGTAATGTAGGTGAAAATTGGAAATTAAAGCACTGTAGACTAAAGTTCTTCACGAGTAACTTGTGCTACCACTTAAAAATAACAAGTTTAAATTCAGCGGAGATCAAAATATTAAGTAATTTCTTCTCAATATATCATATAATAAATATATAAACTTAGTCAAGATGTAAAACAAACTAGTCTAAACAATATATACTTATAGAAAAAATCTCCTTTTTTTTTTCAAGAGGTGAGAAATAGCAGATACTCAATGAAATTAATTAAAATGTGCACACAAACTGATCTCTAAAATATTATACTTGTGTTTAGAAATTAGACATGATTCACTCAAAATAATATTCTTCAAAAAAAATATCATTTATTTGTTTTATTACTCTTTTTTCTAGAGTGCGATTATTTTTGTTTTATGTGAACGTGAAATATTTTATGTATAGTATTATTATTTTTCTTCTAAAATTGAACAAGGAAATAAAAAAGAAAAAGAACCCTACACGTTGACCACATGCAACTTGTTGACTTCTTTGTAATAAAAACATGATTAAATAAAAGTCAATACACATATTCATTTAACAAAGCTACACATCTTATGATTATGATATGCTTCTATTTAATGCAAAACTTTACTACACGTTTTATTTAATTAATTCTATCTTTATAGTTATAACAAATTGTATTTAAATGATGTTCTAAATCCACGAGCTTCTTAAGATTTACTTAAACGTTGACAAGATATAATGAACAAACACCTCATTTCCTTATTAATTAAATATTTGTAATTATTTAGTATATATGTTTTAACACATACAAATTTGAACGAAAACTAACTCTACATCAACTCTTTTTTATATAATAATGGTGTCTTATCAATTGTAAGCATCTCGACTAATTTTACGATGTATTAAGCTAGTTTGCACGCACCTCAATTTTAGAATATATGAAGAAGTATAGGGAGAGGGCCTACAAACAACCACCAGTGGAACCTTTCTCTTCTCTGTAAACAGTAACTGCCAGGGCCCCTCTAAAACCCCCCAAAATCTTCTATATATATCTTCAAGAATCGCTTATTTTCTTTTGCAATTCTCTCTCAATAACCGCATTCAGTTCAAAGAGAAAGATCTCTTCTCCTACTTCATTTTCAAGCTACATTGATCATTTCTTAATCAGCTGCAGTTCTTCTACTTCGTTTTGGTATCTCTGTTGTGTTTTCTTTCAACCCATTATGGTGTTGATGTGAGAACAGAGGTGGGGTTGTTGAATTTTCTGTTTCTGGGCATTTCTGGTTTCTGGGTGTAGTGTTGATTGATATTCACCAACTTCTACTCTATTTCTGGGTGTAGTGTTGATTCTTTCTTGGGTTTTTTTGATCGAGATTGAAGTTTTAGTGTTGTTTGTTCGGAATTCAGGGCAATTGAATTTGGGTTTTTCTGCTAGTGTTGAAATAATGGAGTTTTAGGGTACATTTCTACATTTTCGAACAGCTATTAGCTGTACATTTTATTGCTTTTTGAGTTTAAGAAGGAAATGAAAGATGGTTTCTTGGCTGGATAGGACTGTATCAGCTTGTTGCCAACCTTTAGGTCGATATGTCGGTTTGAGCAGCGGTGTTCTGGGAGGTGAAGATTACCCATTGCTATGGTATAGAGACCTTGAGAAACATTCATGTGGGGAGTTCTCTTTTGCTGTGGTACAGGCTAATCAAGTATGTGAAGATTATGGCCACGTTGAACCAGGTCGTGAAGGTACCTTTGTTGGGGTTTATGATGGCCATGGTGGCCTTGATGCTTCAAGATTTGCCTGTGATAACCTTAGCCGGCATTTAATAAGTGAGATCAAGTTTCTGTATTTCCTTGCATTTCTATTTATTTATTGTTAAATTAAATGGTTGTTGCAGTCTTTTGACAATGGAATTATGGTGTTTCTTCCTTTGCATTGTAAATTTTACACTCGTAGTATTACTCTTGAAGTTTCTAGTTCTTTGATTTCTATTACTATTTGTTATTTCTTGTACTTCGATTGTATTATTATCTTTGCAGCATATTTTGTCATGCTATTTTTAGTATCTTGTCGTGGCTTCTTCATTTATGGTATTCCTTTACCCGACTGCTTTGTTATGCTTTTTTTTTTTAGCCTAGGGTCTACTCTCCCCAGACCCCCCCTTATGGGATTACACTGGGTATGTTGTTGTACTGTAAATTTTATTGCCTCATAACAGCAATTTATGATTTCAAGTTTTGGTAGAAATGATATTCATAGTGATCTTCTTGATTATGTGACATGTGACAGAGTTGCAGCATTTTTCCATTCTGTTTATGCTCATTGCATATTGTAGCAGTGTTAGTGATTTTTTCTCTTAGTGTGTCTATAAGTAATTGTATAGTAGAAGGCTTCAATTGTCACTAAGGGTTTTCCAGTTTTCTCGCAGCTTAGGCTTTGTTTGTTGCTGTAGTACTGGTTTATGTTTCTACTTCAGAGTGACAAACAGCAACATAGAGGAACATGATCATCTTTTTGGTACTCTTGAGAATTTTCAGGCTAAGCAGCTAAACACACATTTTTTACAGCGCTTGCTCGAGAAAAGGGAACAATAGATGAAGAAGTACTTAATAATGCCTTCGCTGCAACTGAAGACGGCTTCCTTTCTATTGTGGAAAGGGAATTTCATGTTGATCCAGGAATTGCGTCAATGGGGTGCTGCTGTCTGGTTGGTGTTATCTGGAAAAGGACATTATATGTTGCTAACCTGGGGGACTGTAGAGCAGTATTAGGTCATATAGGAAGATTCAATAGGATTGTTGCTGAGCAATTGACTAATGATCATAATGCCAGGATCAAGGAGGTCAGGGATGAACTGAGAGCTCTGCACCCAGACGATCCAAACATTGTGTCTTGTGTCAGAAGAACATGGCGTGTTAAAAGCATTATACAGGTTTGCTTTTAAATACTAATATTGAACACAAACTTGTTATGTTATGTATCATTTATATCCTGATATCTCATGACAGATGCTCATTCTTTTTAATCAAAAGCAATCTAGTTTCCATCATAGTCCTTAATGTTATCAAAAGATTAGTGAGCTTAAACTAAATTTGTGTGGTATTCGTAAGGCTCTTAATTCTAGTTTCTTGTCACATTCGGTGGCCTTATCCAAGAACAAGACATTTTTAACCTCAAATATGCTTTTGGACACCTCTGAAACTGACCTAAACTAAAATTGATTTGTCAACTTGTTACATTTTGTCACCTTGGGAAGTAATCTGCCATTATATCTGTTAAGTACATCCAAATATACTGAATAGAACTATATCTGCCTCGGCCTTTTAATTTGCCTTTTAATATATGTGTCTCCTTTTATGTTTGTTTCTGCATCTTTTAGGTAACTAGAGCAATTGGAGATGCATTTCTGAAGAAGCCAGAATTTGCTCTTGGTGCAATTCCTCTTAGGCGGCCAGTACTAAGAGCTGATCCATCTGTCTCTTCCAGAAACTTACAACCATGTGATAGATTTGTTATATTTGCTTCTGATGGGCTGTGGGATCTCTTAAGCAATGAAGAGGCTGTACAAATTGTGCATACCTACCCTAGACAGGTATCTGTTATTCTGACACTCACATTTATTTGATCAAAATGTCATGTCTGTATGGTTAAACTTATTTTGTTTATCCAATATCAGGGCATAGCTAGAAGACTTGTTCTATCAGCCCTGAATGTGGCTGCACGTGCAAGAAAGTTGAAGTACGATGACCTTATGAATTATGACAAAGGTGTCAGGAGGGCCTTTCATGATGATATAACAGTCGTGGTCATCTTTATAGATCACGAGATGCTGAATGATGAATTAACTGTGCCTGGAATGTCAGTTCGAGGATTTGTAGACACTCATCGACCATCAGATTTCAATATTGAGCAAGAGGTTGCTACAGAGACTGAACCCACAGAGACCGAACCCACAGGGACTGAACCCACAGGGACTGAAGCCACAGAGACTGTAGCCACAGAGACTGTAGCCACAGAGACTGAACTCACAGAGACCGAACCCACAGAGACTGAACCCACCGGGACTGAACCCACAGAGACCGAAGCCACTGAGACCGAACCCACTGAGACTGAACCCACAGGGACTGAACCCACAGAGACTGAATCCACAGAGACCGAACCCACAGAGACCGAACCCACAGAGACCGAACTCACAGAGACAGTATAACAAGTTGTTGGCACTTGTTCTTTTCTAGGGAAGCCTGGATGTGGGAAGTTTCTGTTCTCCCATTTTTGCCTCGTTTTACCAATTTACATTTTGATATACAGTCCAGATGAACAGAAAGACTATTAGGTTACCCATATGCCACCACCATCCAAATGGTCATGGGCTAATATTTGAATGTACAAAGACATGCTGAGGAAACTGCCTCCTATTGTTTGTTTACCACAATATCTGTCAATGTAAGTCCATAAAAGTTGGCATTCTGATCCAAAAAAAAAATACATTCTGTTTCAAGATGTATACACATGAACCCCACATTCTTGCCTTTTGAAGATTTCTTGCTTGTTCTAAAAGTTGTCTCTATCTCTCTCTCTCTCTCTTACACACACAAACATGCAGAGCTAGGGGAGTGCAAGGGTGGAGTTTCATCTTATCCCCTTTGTTGGAAAATTACATCAAATTATTTTTATGTGTATATCGTAAATGTTATAGAATCCATTTGGTTTCTTCATATGTTTTACTATATCCTCTTCTGACGGTGCTAATAATGCGGTTGAGAGGCTACTAAACCATAAATTTTCTTGTGCCCTTGTCTGCAACTATGCAAACATGGAATGAAATTTGGTGAAAATAAATCTTTTTTCTAAATTCTACAAAAGTGTTTTAGAACCAAGAAGGGAATGCCATATCTGTCTAAATTCTACTATTGGTTCAATAATATATTAAATGATTTTTCTTAATGGATATGTCAAAATCTTAAACGACATATCAAAATTAATGTGAATAACCCAATTCAACTGACTTATATAGTATAAGATGGTTTGCTCCCACTGAGTCATAAACAACAACATAGTGAGTGTAATCTCACAAGCGGAGTTTGGAGAGGATTGTGAGTACACAGCCTTACCCCTACCTTGTATGAAAAGAGAGGTGATTTTCGATAGGCCTTCGGCTCAAGTAAAACATATGAAAATCAAGAATGGGAAGGAAATACAGTAGCAAAGAAATCTTGCTCAAAATAATTCGAATAAGAAACAGTAGCCACAACAAATAATATGATAACTAAAGCAAAAGAATCAACAGGTAATAATAACTAAGTTTATACTAATTTGTTACAAAAGTTGATGGGATTCAGGTCTTTTGAGAATCCATTAATTCATTAACAATGAAAATTCTGTCTGGCCTTCTCTCCTTTGCCAAATTTACATGTTCCGTAAGCATTTGAACTTAACAAAATTGTTTCATAGTGAATGTAGACACCTTTGGGTATAGTGTACATAGCAGCAAATATGTAGGGATATTATAGAATATATTTTGATTCTTACCTTATTTAGTTTCCTGAGTTCATTGTATCTGTATATATGCATCTTACATAATGAAATAAGAAACAAGTTATTCTTTATTTTTTACATGGTATCAGAGTTATGACAGATCTAGGTTAGGCAAAATATTCATCGGGTAATTTGGTGTATTTGGGAGTTGAGATTTACCCACTTCAACCTAGGTAGGATTGTCTTCCCAGATAAACAGAAATCTAGATGCTGGTGGTCGGGAGGCACACACTGGTAACAACTTTTCCAGTGATCGGTTGAGGTGGTGTGTGAAGTAGTGTGCATCGCCAAAACTTCGCATTTTCAGTGTCGTCATGACATCTCTGCCCAGGATTTGGTAGAATCTGGTTCAAATAATCCCAACTTGTGAGAGCTTTGACAATTCCTAACTCAGCAGCCAGGTTTTTTATTTTTTGATCATTTTATTTTCTATGATTTGGTGGCTTTGTATCGCTGCTGGAAGCTTCTGTGTTGGTATCTGATTATTCGTTCGGGGCTGGATATTGATCTCTGTCAAATTTGTTGTCCACTGTCGACTCCTCATTTTACTTGCACATTGAATTTATCACGTGGGAGAATTGGTGTGTTTTCCAAATTTCAGATCTAAGTAAAGTTATTATTCTGTGGTTTGCTATAAATCTGTTGATTATTAAGTTCCTGGTGGGCCAACTTCATTTATTTTATGATATTGTTATTTTGCCACATAAATTTAGTTGGAAAATGGTTCTTCACAATAGAGGAAAGGCTACAGATAACTGCGATCAGAAAACAGTTAATGTTGTTGTTACTTCTGGTCAATCATCTGGTCAAACAATTTTGGTTTCATTGAAGGAATCTATTTCAGTTACTACCCTTGCTGAGGCCAGTAACATGTCCTGTCTCCTCTTCAAATAAGTGGGTGATTGATTCCGGTACCCTGATCATATGACCGGTAATTCTAATGTACTTTCTAGCTTTCAATCACACAAAACACTTTCTCTTGTTAAGGTAGTTGATGGTTCAACTTGTAACATTGTTGGATTTGGGACTGTTAAACTAACCTCTTTCATTACTTTGCCATCTGTATTGAGTTTACCAAAATTGACCTTTAATTTGATAGCTGTCAGTAAACTTACTAAAGACCTCAATTGCTATATCTCATTATTCCCGGATCATTATCTGATTCGTGATATTACAACAAATCAAGTTTTGGGTAAAGGACATATAGATGATGATCTCTACATCCTTGATGAATGTGAACCTCAATTTGTTGCCTATTCCAGTGCCATGTCTCCATTTGAAGCACATTGTCAATTAGGACATCTTTCTTTACCTATGTTGAAGAAGTTTTGTCCTCAATTTCAGAACATTTCTTCATTGGAATGTGAGTCATGTCGATTTGCAAAACATCACCGCAACTCAGTAGGTCCAAGGGTTAATAAGCGGGCTGAGTCGGCTTTTGAGTTAGTTCACTCTGATGTTTGGGGACCATGTCCGGTTGTATCCAAAATTGGGCACAAGTATTTTGTCACTTTTGTGGATGATTTCTCTCTAATGACTTGGATTTATTTTATGAAGAGTCGTTTTGAAGTGTTCACTCATTTTTGTGCCTTCTATGCTGAAATAAAAATCCAATTCAATGCTTCAGTACGTATTTTGAGAAGTGACAGTGCAAAAGAATACATGTCAGAATTGTTTCAGTCACACATGAGACAACATGGTATTCTTCATCAGTATTCATGTTTTGATACACCTTCTCAAAACGGAGTTGCTTAGATAAAGAATAAACATCTATTTGAGATAGCTCGAACACTTTCGTTCCAAATAAAAGTTCCTAAACATTTTTGGGCAGATGCGGTTTCTACAACTTTTTTTCTGATCAATCGCATGTCATCTAGTGTACTTGTTGGTAATGTGCCCTATAGTGTTCTTTTTCCAAACAAGTCACTATTTCAAGTTGAACCTAAGGTGTTGCGAAGCATATGTTATGTTCGAGATATTCAACCATTTGTTACAAACTTGGATTCCAAAGCAGTAAAGTGTATTTTTCTGGGCTATTCTCGTCTCCAGAAAGGTTATCGATGTTATTCTACTGAACTTGAAAGATACTTGGTATCCAATGATGTGGTGTTTTCAGAGACTACACCATTCTTCTATACACCTCCTATTTCTACAAGTCAGGGGAGGAAGATGAATGGTTAGTCTATCAGGTTACCTGTGGTTCGATGCTACCACCAAATGATAGTGTTCATCCATTTTCCGGTCTAACTATTGAGCACCAATCATGTAGTGTATCTTCATTACCTGCACCATATGTGGCCAGGCCGCCAATTACTCAAGAAGGCAAGAGAATGATGATACATGTCCTGCATCAGTTCTTTCGTCATCAGATCTTCCTCCACCTGATCCTCGGGAAAATCTTGATTTTCTTATTGCTCTTCGCAGAGGTACAAGGAATTGTAAATCCACATATTTTATTGCTAATTTTCTTTCATATGATTGCTCATCCTCTACATCTAGATCTTTGATTGCTTCCTTATACTCCATCTTTGTACCCAAAACAGTGAAGGAGGATTTGAATCATCCCAGATGAATTAATGCAATGCTTGAGGAAATATATGCCTTTCAGGAAAATCACACATGGAATTTGGTGGATCTACTCAATTGAAGGAAACCAGTGGGATGTTAATGGGTGTTCACAGATAAAGTGAATCCAGATAGTTCAGTGGCAAGACTTAAGGCCAGACTTGTGGCTAAAGGCTATGCTAGGACTTATGGGTGGATTATTCAGACACTTTTTCTCCGGTTGCCAAACTTAATTCTGTTCGCTTGCTCATTTCTCTAGATGCTTTTAAGAATTGGCATTTACATCAGTTGAATATCAAAAATGCATTCCTTCATGGTGATCTTCAAGAGGAAGTGTATATGGAGCAGCTCAGGGGGAGTGTGAAAGTCCTTGTATGGCTTAAAACAGAGTTCCCGAGCTTGGTTTGGCAAGTTCAATGAGGTAGTTAAGGATTTTGGGCTGAAAATGAGCAAATGTGGTCATTCAGTCTTCTATCGGTAATCAACAACTGGCACTATCCTCCTTGTTGTATATGTTGATGATATTTGTTATCACAGGAAGTGATTATGGTGGGATCTCTTCCCTCAAATCTTTCATGCACAATAGGTTTCATACAAAGAACTTGGACCAGTTGAAGTACTTTTTGGGAGTAGAACAGAAGCAAGAAGAGAATTTTCCTGTCGCAGAGAAAGTATATTTTTGACCTCCTTGCAGACATTGGAAAGTTGGCAGCCAAACCTTATAGTAACTCCATTGTTCCTAATGTGCATCTTATGAAAGATGATGATCCTTTTGATGATCCAGAGGGATACAAAAGGTTAGTTGGAAAGTTAAACTACCTTACTATGACTCGTCCCGATGTTGCTTTTGCAGTAATTGTTGTTAGTTAGTTCATATCTGCACCTACGATCAAACATTGTTCAACTTTGGAACAGATTCTATGTTATTTGAAAGGAGCTCCTGGACTTGGCATATTATATAGCAATCACAATAATGCTTGTATTGAGTGTTTGCAGATGCTGATTGGACTAGATCCAAAATTGATAGAAGATCTATTATAGGCTATTGTGTCTTTGTTGGAGGGAACTTGGTGTCATGGAGAAGTAAGAAGCAAAGTGTTGTATCCCGATCCAGTGCAGAATCTGAATACAGAGCAACTAGCTGATTTGTTCACAAAAGCATTGAACAGGACTCAGAGAGAGAGAGAAACAAATATTTTTCATTCAGTGTAAAAATGAGGAATCGATACAATAGTCACAATGTCCAGCTCATCACTTTGTCAATTACTGATCTTAACAGAATCTGATCATCCCTAACTAACTTTACCACCTATCTCTTCAACAAAAACCTTCTATATATCTCTTCAAGAATCGCTTATTCTCTGTTGCAATTCTCTCTCAATAACTGCATTCAGTTTAAAGAGAAAGATCTCTTCTCCTACTTCATTTTCAAGCTACATTGATCATTTCTTAGTCAGCTGCAGTTCTTCTACTTCGTTTTGGTATCTCTATTGTGTTTTCTTTCAATTCTTTATGGTGTTGATGTGAAAACAGAGGTGGGGCTGTTGAATTTTCTGTTTCTGGGCATTTCTCGTTTCTGGGTGTAGTGTTGATTGATATTCACAAATTTCTACTCTGTTTGTGCGTGTAGTGTTGATTTTTTCTTGTTTTTTTTTTTATCGAGATTGAAGTTTTAGTGTTGTTTGTTCGGAATTCAGGGAAATTGAATTTGGGTTTTTCTGCTAGTGTTGAAATATTGGAGTTCTGGGGTACATTTCTACATTTTTGATCAGCCATTAGCTGTACATTTTATAGTTTTTTGAGTTTAAGAAGGAAATGAAAGATGGTTTCTTGGTTGGATAGGACTGTATCAGCTTGTTGCCAATCTTTAGGTCAATATGTCGGCTTGAGCAGCGGTGAAGATGGTGTTCTGGGAGGTGAAGATTACCCATTACTATGGTATAGAGACCTTGAGAAACATTCATGTGGGGAGTTCTCTTGTGCTATGGTACAGGCTAATCAAGTATGTGAAGATTATGGCCACGTTGAACCAGGTCGTGAAGGTACCTTTGTTGGGGTTTATGATGGCCATGGTAGCCATGATGCTTCAAGATTTACCTGTGATAATCTTAGCCGGCATTTAATAAGTGAGATCAAGTTTCTGTATTTCCTTGCTTTTCTATTTATTTATTGTTAAAATAAAATGGTTGTTGCAGTCTTTTGACAATGGAATTTATGGTGTTTTTTCCTTTGCATTGTAAATTTTACTTTCGTAGTATTACTCTTGAAGTTTCTAGTTCTTTGATTTCTATTACTATTTGTTATTTCTTGTACTTCGATATTATTATCTGGTTGTAGATACTGTTCGTTTTTTGCAGCATATTTTGTCATGCTATTTTTAGTATCTTGTCGTGGCTTCTTCATTTATGGTACCCGACTGCTTTGTTATGCTTTTTTTTTAGCCGAGGGTCTATGGAAAACCTTCTAAGGTAGGGGTATGGTATGCGTACACACTACTATACCCAAACCCCCCTTGTGGGATTACACTGGGTATGTTGTTGTTGTACTGTAAATTTTATTGCCTCATAACAGCAATTTATGATTTCAAGTTTTGGTAGAAATGATATTCATAGTGATCTGCTTGATTATGTTTATGTTCTATTGCATAGTGTAGCAGTGTTAGTGATTTTTTCTCTTAGTGTGTCTATAAGTAGTTGTATAGTAGAAGGTTTCAATTGTCACTATTTGCAGTTTTCTTGCAGCTTAGGCTGTACTACTGGTTTATGTTTTTCTTCAGAGTGACAAACAGCAACATAGAGGAACAGGATCATCTTTTTGGTACTCTTGAGAATTTTCAGGCGAAGCAGCTAAACACACATTTTTTTACAGCGCTTGCTCGAGAAAAGGGAACAATAGATGAAGAAGTTTTTAATAATGCCTTCGCTGCAACTGAAGACGGCTTCCTTTCTATTGTGAAAAGGGAATTTCATATTCTTGATCCAGCAATTGCGTCAACAGGGTGCTGCTGTCTGGTTGGTGTTATCTGGAAAAGGACATTATATGTTGCTAACCTGGGGGACTGTAGAGCAGTATTAGGTCATATAGGAACATTCAGTAGGATTTTTGCTGAGCAATTGACTAATGATCATAATGCCAGGATCAAGGAGGTCAGGGATGAACTGAAAGCTCTGCACCCAGACGATCCAAACATTGTGTCTCGTGTCGGAAGAACATGGCGTGTTAAAGGCATTATACAGGTTTGCAGTTTGCTTTTAAATACTAATATTGAACACAAACTTGTTATGTTATGTATCATTTTGAATTTTATATTCTGATATCTCATGACAGATGCTCATTCTTTTTAATCAAAAGCAATCTAGTTTCCATCATAGTCCTTAATGTTATCAAAAGATTAGTGAGCTTAAACTAAATTTGTGTAGTATTTATCAGGCTCTTAATTCTAGTTTCTTGTCACATTCGATGGCTTTATCTAAGAACAAGACATTTTTAACCTCAAATATGCTTTTGGACACCTCTGAAACTGACCTAAACAAAATTGATTTGTCAACTAGTTACATTTTGTCACCTTGGCAAGTAATCTGCCATTATATCTGTTAAGTACATCCAAATATACTGAATAGAACTATATCTGCCTCAGCCTTTTAATATATGTGTTTCCTTTTATGTTTGTTTCTGCATCTTTTAGGTAACTAGAGCAATTGGAGATGCATCTCTGAAGAAGCCAGAATTTGCTCATCGTGCAGTGAAACCTTTTAGGCGGCCAGTAGTAAGAGCTGATCCATCTGTCTCTTCAAGAAACTTACAACCATGCGATAGATTTGTTATATTTGCTTCTGCTGGGCTGTGGGATCTCTTAAGCAATGAAAAGGCTGTACAAATTGTGCATGCCTACCCTAGACAGGTATCTGTTATTCTGACTGACATTTATTTGATCAAAATGTCATGTTTGTATGGTTAAAACTTATTTTGTTTGTCCAATATCAGGGCATAGCTAGAAGACTTGTTCTATCAGCCCTGAATGTGGCGGCACGTGCAAGAAAGTTGAAGTACGATGACCTTAAGAATTATGACAAAGGTGTCAGGAGGGCCTTTCATGATGATATAACAGTCGTGGTCATCTTTATAGATCACGAGATGCTGAATGATGAATTAACTGTGCCTGGAATGTCAGTTCGAGGATTTGTAGACACTCATCGACCATCAGATTTCAATATTGA